>DVQH01001887.1:0-11274 GCA_018231625.1 Papilio phestus | reverse complement strand
ATGACATTATCTTTTTCGTCCACCCGTGACACACGAAGTCGAGTCGTTACATGCCCGATACAACGCCACAAATGATTTGGAAAATACTAATTATTTAAATCTAATTTAAATTAAATGCTATAATTATACTCGTATTTACATTTAATAAAACAATTTAAAAAAAAAATTTGATCCCTTCATAGTCTGATGTTGACGGGTCTTACATGTATGTAAAGGTGTTTTATGTATAACATTAAAAAAAAAACAATAAAGAATGTTCGTGTTAGACACGTATCGGTGTGACGGCGGTCATTTTGTAGCGATGCTACGAAACGCGTTTGGAATGTTACTTGCGATCTAAATTAGTTTCAGCAACGTGCTATTCTTATTATCTTTAGTTAGCGTGAGTTTTAAGTTTATATGACATTCTATGGATACTAACTAACCGTGAATTTTGTCTCACATCCGACGACGATTCTTGCTATCTATAATATTTTTTTTGGACATATTGCACCATTGGGTTGAAGGAAATGGGTTCATGTCCGTTCAGAGAGAATCACTAACCTAACAGTCTAATATCTCTTTTTAGTATATTGTCTAAGTGAAAATTATCGTATGGTTAAGCTAAGTATTAATCATCAAAAATGGCTGAGGTTCTGTTTTCTAATATATTTTACAAATATAGGGCAAGAACGATCGACATTCATCATTCAACTAATGTGCCTTGCGGAAGGGCCCGACAAGTCGACGATAACTCAACCTTATAAAGTTCAACCCTTTTCAATTTATAACCTTTACTTAAGTATGAAAAAATACTTGAACATTTATTAGGTTTCTTAAGTTACGTAAAAGTTGGTACTTGAAAATTTAACTGCAATTATTTGTTAAAATAGGTTACTTAAAGTTGAAAAATTTGCATATCAAAGTTAACATTCTAGATACATTTAAGACTAAAATTGTTCAAGAAAGTATAAACAAACTTTTGGAATTGATAACATATTGATGTAACTTTAAATAACTTCTACAATTGATGTGAATATAGAACCTGTAAGTAAAATATCGATACTTCAATACACTAAACTTCACTTGAACTCGTAGGAACGTAGCAACAATTAACTGACGCTGGCAACTTGCTGCGGCGGCTGACTTTGACATGTTATTAATGACTTCGGAGCATTGTATTTAATTTATAACTGTCTTCAACAAAAATCAACGATCTACCTAAAATTTTTTTATCCTTTGATTCAATGCATTTTTATTGACGGAAATAAATTATTAAGAAAAAGTACTTTGACAAAAACTGTAGAGAATAAGTTAAAAAATCATAACAAAATTATGTTGTCAGTTAAAATGTAAAGCATACTCAAGTAACATGTTTTTTAAAAACAGTTAAATTTGCAAACAATTTGAGCTCATGCGCGTTTACACGGCATAGTACTACGACGTAGCAGTACTATTGAGCTACGGCGTAGAGTTGTTGATAGTTTACAAGTTCACAACTTTGAAAGGCAAACAATGAACTTCTCTGGGAACATATTACAGCTGCTAAAACACTACGGAGATAAAAGTCTACTAAAGCGATATTTCTTATTTATATGAAATTTTATAGACTGTATAACATACTAGCCATTGCCCGTGTCTTAGTTCACGCAATTTTAAGGTAAAAAGTAGCCTATAATATGCCCAACTATATCAGCTACCCTCATGTGAAGGTCCGGTCGAAATAGGCCAGCTGTTTCGGAGATTACCCTGAACAAACGCGGCTTGCGAACAGACAGACAGACAAAAAAATTAAATGCGATTTTCGTTATCAGCAACGCAATTACACCATCTTCTCGAAATCTGGAATTTTTCCTTTGATGTTACAATCAGACATTACAATTTTATCATATGTATAGATAGATTAAATATAAAACCGCAATAAATTCTCACAAACGAACTTCAAGTTAATTTTATGTTATTAATTAAAGTTAAAACGATCGCGGTTGGCGGTTAATTACTGTGAGATTAAACGAGAGGTTCAAATTTTCTCCATATGATTAAAATAACAATTTCCTTTAAGTTTTAAATTAACTTCGATAATGAGAAAAAGATACAGGATTATTGACATAACTTGACTAGCATAGCAGCAGGGTATGACAGAATTATAGAGACTTGGAATCAAGAATAATGTAGCATTTGAATTCAAAACATTTAAAAAAACTTTTCGCTGTTTAAGGGTTTGTTTGTAGAGGTTACGAGTGGCATGGAGCGGCATAATCGAGCTGTAATTTTATACGTTTAATAAACATTTTTACTCAACATGTTTGTACTACTTTTTGTTCAACATAAAGTGTACGCAAAAAACTCGCTCTGTTGGTTACGGAAAAGTAGCCGCCGATTACATTATGAACTTTTTGCTTCATCACGAGTTTGAAGTTTTATTGCAAATTTTAAACTAATTAATACAGAAATAACTGCACATTTTTTGCATAAAATAAGTGTACTAGACTTCACGTTTTTGTTAAGGGATTCAAAACTCGTTTACGTATCGTTTTGTACAAGTAACAACCAGTTTGATATCTTGAAAATTTAACTATATCTAAAAGTACTATTTGCTATTGGCGACAATCGAAAAGGGCAGCGATGGACCTTTCACAAAATTTATCTTCGTCCGGGAGTTGCGAAATATTATTAAAAATTCTATAAGCAATCACCCAAGATCTACTGGTTAATAAATAAATGTAACATTTGTATTGTAAATAGCAAAACTTTTACAACATTTTTAATAGAACGAAACTACAATTGCAAGGGAATTATTTTTAATACTAATTCGGTACACGATATTGCGTAGAAACAAATGCAGTACCCACGAAATAAACAAAAGACAATGAGGCTCTGGTCATCTTTGAACAAATTAGCGACGGAGCGTCGAAGAAAAAACGGGAGAGGTCTAATAATTTTGTTCATACCGCCCGCTTTGCTAATGTGTCCGCAGCCTAAAGGCTTGTTCATTGAATGTACTTTGAAGTATCAAATTAGTGAATTGCAGTACTCGACCATTCCGCCGCATTATCCCTCATCGGTTTACGACTTTTGGCACCATTCCAAATTCCCAATGGAAATCTGAATAGAGTTAAAGACTTGGAAAATTTTATTATTATATTTAATAGAATACTTTGTAGGATTATTAATATTATGATGGTGGATTTTGTATAATAGCATATTTATATGGTTCATTGAATTTATTACGGTCTTACGTCCACAGATGTTTTTTTATCCTGCTTCGTTTACCCTATATTAAGAAGGGGATGCACTTCTGTTGTCATCTGTTTTAGACCGTTACTACATAATTTGAGAGATGGATACTTAACCAAAGGTGTTGAGCGGTACTATGGTTGAATTTTAAAATTAACCTTTTGAACAGGTAAATGTTATTAAATATGTACAAAAGAAATTGGAAACTAATGAATTATAAATATACAATCTTACAATGTAAATGATGTCTCAAAAGTTCAAAGTTGTTTTTTCACAGCCTAAAGGTTCCAACCGGTTTTATTATTTGTGGTTTTACTTGTTATATGATTCAACCTTTAGTTGAATTCGTTAACGAATGGCTAATTAATACAAGAAAGAATAAAGGTTAAGAACGGGCGTAAACCTTTGACTAAACTATCTCACAGTTGTTGTACGATTGTCGATTGTTTCGCAGTCAATTTAGAGTAGTGTTCGCACCTTCATTTAAGCTCATAATCAAAGCGCGACTAAACAGTTGTGCGAAATTTTATTTTAAGACGTGCGCGCGCTTTTAAAATACCAACGTGGTTAATCATTGGTTAAAGTTACATTATTAGTATTGTTAATTTTTTTTAATCACTTTTTTGATTTCTAACATTTAAAATTTAATTAATAATAATTAAATAATGTATTGGTACAATGCCTTCTAGTTTTTATTAAATCTACTATTTATGTTTAATTAAGTATTATAAGTGAGATGTGTCAGAATGCCGTAAGTTATTCAGCGGCTTTACGCGTGCCGCAGTCGCCGGGAATTTCCAATAAGTTAGCGAGCGTCCCGTATTACGTGTCTCACTCGACTCGCCATGCATTGCTTACAGTTCAATTACATTATAATCCTTTAATAACTTCAAGATATCTGTTTTATTGCAAAATGTACGTCGTGTAATGTAAGTCCTACCAAATTTTAGTCTGATAACAACAACGTGTAAAATATATGATGAAAATATCGGTTTTGTTACTTTATCTGACAGTGACGTCATTTTTAAGCTTTCTGAGTCTCTAGTAGGCAGTGGTGGGACAGGCCATAAATGGTCAGAAAGAGAGCTCCTGAATGTATTTAGAATGACGTCTGAACTATTTAAGTATGTAAATTTTTAAGAGATTGGAAAGCCATGAGGTTTTTATAGAATGGTGAAAGGAAGTTATAAAATTATGAAACACTAGCTTAAGTAGATTTTTTGCTTAGTAATAAAGCTTACTGCAATTATATTTTGCTAGTATATAATACATTAATATTCAAAAGTTTTTTTATCTAAGTAAAAAGGTTGAGTTGGTTAAAAGGTAAACAAAAGAGTGTTGAAAACACCCTTTTAGGTGATTACGTACTTTACTTTGAAAGGATTCTCGTGGTAATCTTTATCATGATTTCTGTTGCATATTCATTTAAAAACACTTAAATATTGAACACTAATTATTACATTATCTAATTCTATTTTACAACATCTTTATAACAGTAGTAAGTTTAAAAAGATGCTAGAGTCGTGATTACTCAAGCGTTACCTAAATTAAATTATTTTGTCAAATTCTCAACTGCAAAAGTCTAAATTACCGCAACCATAATAATCCTTGCTTCATTAATGTTGTCGGCTTCTAGTTTATGGTCCCTTTCCCACATGTAGGCTTTTTTCCAATTTAATTACCCCTAAGTTTAATAGCGCGAAAACTTATAGCCTAAAGGGTGTCGTAAGTGTAAGGCTTTTTATTGAAGAAAGAGTTATTTAAAAATATGCTGTGATTGCAGACATCCTACGCGACAAAGTAGTGTGTGTTTACGCTTTATTATATTAGTATAGATTTAACGGGTTTTTCTTACTAATTTCAGAATTAAATAGACATTTAGGTAGTTGCTAAATGTATTCAAATTGTAAAATTCGAATAATACCTTACTTCAGTGAACTCTCTTTGTTTTAGTAACAATAGTAAAATTAAACCACACTCATAGAGTATGTTCAACCAAAGAGGTTAAATACTCTTTGTTGTAAAACTTTAACCTTTTACGTTAACTAACAATTTACTGTAGACAGTTTTGGAGCGAGAGTCTTTGTTTTAAATAAATGAATTCTGTAATTTATTTTGTTGAAAAAATTATGTAAGTAAAAATTTATGCGGCTATAAGGTTGGCAGTTTTAACACTACGCCCTGAGCGAGATTGCCGACGAGCTACGACGCCCTCTTTTACCTTGTGGAGCTGTGGCGCTTCTTTCTGCCAGGCGCACTGGATGGTCCCCCAAATGCGTATCCTAACGCCTACACTCTCAATATTCTAAAACATTATAGCGTTCTGAGAGCGGGCTCACACCTTTGACTAATCTATTTGTTGTGCGATTGTCGATTGTTTCGCAGCTAATTCCACAGTTTAGTTGCACAACTGAAAATCGAGTGTACACATTTCCATGTAAGGGCATAGGACTCAAAGATGTGACTAAACAGTTGTGCGACAGTTTAGTTTCTGGTATGCTCACGCTCTTAAAGTACATATTTAAACATACATCTTGAGTACAAAAGTTTTTTGTTTAAATGCGGTGTCATTTTGTTTTAAATTTGACGCAATTTCGCGTATGATCGTAAAAGTTTGTTTTTATTACTCAATTACGTGAAGTGACGTCGTAAGGTGGGGTTCACACGGCCGCCGTTATCTTACATGCTTTATATGTGCCAATTACTGACTGTTACTTAGTAATACAAACAAATTAAATTGTCTATTTTATAAGTGTGAGGTTCCACTGATATAACTTTTGAATCAGATATAGAACACGAATTTAATTAAACAGTGGTTAAATATTTTTTTGTGTTGTAAATGTTCAATTACATAAGCATATTTAAATATAATAACACGAAGTAAGTTCTTAACTTAAAATAGATGCCATTTCCATGAGCTTTAGATTTAAACATTAAATTGTATAATAACTTAAATAAGCCGTAAGAGTAGAGTGGGATGCTACGTGTGTCACTGCGCGCAACTTAGGTAGCCGCATTGTAACTTAGTTTGTATCGCGGCCACTCGCCTTTGCCCGCGTATTATTTTTAATTAAAACAATTTGTTAGTTCTTTACTAGTTATTTAAAGTTTACAGTTTAGTGGATAGTTTGTTAAAATGAAGAATTTAGGTAAGTATATTTTTGTTCGCGTATGTCAGTTTGTTTTTTTAAGTAGGTTTGTATGTATGTAAGTTTCATTGCGACAGCTTAAAGCCTACACAACTGAACCGATTTTGAGGAACGATGTGTCATTTGACAAGACGATTGTCTTCAAAAATTGGCACAAAACACCTAGAGTTAACATGAGAATTTAAATTTAAAAAAAGTTAAAAAAACTAAGTTTGAAAATTACTCAAAAAGAGTTGCATTAGTTTATTCAAATTTTTAAACATTTTTTAATATATCTATTTACTACATATAGTTAGTCAACTTTATTTTTCTTAAGGTAACGTAACTTAAGTACTCATTAATAATTAAATAATATCAACAAACATTAATTAAGTTCAAGTAACTACAGATGACAATGAAAACAACAGAACAACAATATTTTAGAACAAAGTTTGTACAATGTAAATACTAACAAAGACCTTATTATCACCAACTCACAGTTCTCAGGTCAAAGGTAAATAAAGGCATGTTCAGACAGAGCGGATTGTCATACTTTTATTCTAATTTTCACTTGTTTTTACGCTTGATAAGAAAACTCGTGTAAAGTACAATTAAGTCTAATTATAATGGTATTAAACTCAAATTAGTTTGCGATAGGATATATCATATGCTCTGCTCTTCGACACGGTCTGTCTGAACTGACCCTTAGTTTTGCGGCGTAGTGACAACAATTTGATTAGAGAACAACTACATGGAACATTGTTGTCTCTGTCGTTTATAGCTAAAAAAATGAAAATGCAATACTTTTTACCTGTTTGGATAATACAAACGTTGTCTTTGTTTTATTTTGTGAAAATGATTGCAAAGAGATTGAAGAAAAACTGTACCTTGTTAAAAGTTTATTAACTTGAATACAGCAATGTTGAAAAACAATAATTAAACTTAAAATTGTTCTCTTGTTAAAAGAAATCGTTAACTGACTTAAAGTTTTTTGTCTTAGTATAAATTGTTTCTTATCAACTTAGTAATGAATGTTATGAATTTGTTACAAAGCAACTATTGTTTAATCTAATTAGTAAAGGTTTTAAATTTTAATCAACTTCTGTGTAATCTTTAGTTATTCTCCTGAATAAAGGATACTTCTGTGTATAAAATAGACTGTTTGTGTAAGGGTATAGTTAAACTTTATTGTTCTGCAGAGGACACGAATAGCGTCAGCGAATATCCGAATACAGAGGATATATCCCCGGGGATTGTTGGGATGAATATTATAAACATAAGCTATGACTTTGCTGGCATAAATGTTATACACTGGCTAAATATATTTAACTTTTGTTCTCTAAACTTTTTAACGACATCTAAAAGAAGATTCTCAAATCATCTGTATGTTATACATTTGTTTGTCAATTGTGCTTCTGGTTGTCCGATTTTCGTTTGTGTTTTACCCGGTTTGAATTTTGAAATTAAAAAATTTCGAGCAGTTTTTTAAAACTGGCTGATCAACGATCCCTTCTGTTGTTAATTAGTGATGTGGTCGACAGATGTTGCATCTTTATTTAGTGTTAACTGAACTGAAAACGCTTCAATAGTTCGGCATCTGAGCAACTTTGAGATTTTCATTGCTCTTTTTTTTCATCAGGCGCCATCCGTGATTAATTGTTTTTGCTTTGAATTTGTAAGCTATTGAAAGTCGTAAATTATTTTTGTAATAAATATGAATTGTAATACCTTGTAATACAATTGACATTGGTAACAATTAATACGTTGTCAGCGTAATTGTAATGATTTAATTAATTCTATGATAGATCACAGTTACTGAAGGGTCCTTTGATGTCGGCAGGATCAATCAATTAGATGAAATTTGATGTCGAGACTTTGAAATTATCAAACTCTGCGTTATACATTTTAATACAATAATATGAAAACAACATTAATGCAATAATTATGGAATATTTAAATAAATTAACTTTTTGTAATGCATGATTTTTGTTCATTTCGTTTTTTACTGCCTATCAAAGTATTCTTGTAGCACGTTTGAAGATTCATAAAAACGATTGCGCCGATAGAAGCTCTTCTGAGCGCAATAAGGGCGTGCTTCTTGCGGAGTACAGTTCAAGATATCAAAAGTATTTTTCAATAACCACTATCATGGAGAAGCATTTTAAGATAAAGTTCATATAGAAATTATTATTTAAATACTATAAAAACTAACTAAAGTGACTCAAAGTGGGTTTTAGCTCCACAATAAATAAATCGTGGCTCCTTGACAGTTCTCCATTCAGACTCATTCTTAGACAGAAGGTACAGATTGCTCAGATCTTACTAATATTAGAAGTGTGAAAGTTTAGATGGATGGATGAATGTTTGTTAGAGTTTGTAATAAACTGTTCAACGGATATTGATGAAATGGCATAGATGTAAAGCATAGTCTAGAGGACCCCACAGGCTTTTAACTTTTTTTATAATTCTATATGGACGAAGTCACGGGCGAAAGCTAGCAGTAATATAAGCCATGATTTATAAACAATCATTTCAGTCATCACTCCTTTCTTGATCATGTCACCGTTCACGCAATCCATCTTTTTCTAGGTCTACCTCTACCGGTGTATCACACTCATAACTAACGTTCTCTTTGTTATATGCGATTCGTAGTATTATTGTAAGTATATCTGCAATAGTAAATTGCAGTATAATATAGATAAGACGCGGAATTAACAAGGAATTTCCCAGTAATTGCTCGCTATAATAGTTACCAGCTCGTACGGAATTCTCAACGGAAACGAATGATCTGTTGCAATTGCAAATACAACTACTTGATGTAGTGTTTAAATGTGTTCATTATTTCATATTTTTTACAAGTTTTGTTCCACACTCCGTCCGCGTGTGAATTAAAAAAAAACAAAAGCATCCAGTCTTGTGTTCTTCCAGATTATGCTTTACATCTGTGCCAAATTTCTTCCGAGATTCGTTCAACTGTTTAGACTACATTACATCTAAGAAACATCCATCTAAACTTTTGTAGATACTAGTATTATAAAGTGGAAAGATTTTTGTATGTAACTATTGAAATAACTCGAAAACTACTAGGCCCATTTTAATAATTCTTTCAGAGTTAGAAAGGTAATTTATCTGTGAGTAACATAGACTACGTTTTTTACTGCTTTTTTTAAAAAAAAAAATACGCGGACGAAGTCGCGAGCAACAGCTAGTATTAGTATAAGTAGTAAGTCAAAGAAAACAAAAGATAACTTTAATATCAGTTAGTCTTTTCCAGATATAATGAAAAAAACGCAAACTTTTATAGTTTTTTAACTTCAAAATAATTAAGCTTATAGTTACCTGCACTTAGATAAAAAGAATTTTATTTTATACCTTAGAAGCACTTCTTCCATCTTTGAGAAAATTGTGATTCAAAGCGCAGAACATCGTGTTAAATTTGTGATTGTATTGAAAACGTCTTGTAGATAGTTGTCTCATGGGTTTCCATTATACCGGGCAATTGCCGGCAAATTGCTTGTTAGCGCAACGTCCCCTTCCCCCGACCCCGGTCTAAGCTACAACAATTTATTGCTCTTGTATTTGCTACCAATTAACCAGAAGTCTCGTGATTTTGAATAAATTAGAACTAATTTTAATTACTCTTATTTCTTCAATTAAAAATAATGCTATTTTTATTTGAATAATTGTTTTCATAAGATAATGAACAATCCCTATCGAGTGCAAATTATTCTTACAAAAAAAATAGTACCGAAACTCAGATATCTTATTATTATGTCTATCGATAAAAAAAATTATCTATTTTCAGTTATATAAGATTCGTAATAAACTACAAAAGGTTCTATAAAATTGTGAAAGGAATTGAACTGGAATTTTGCCGGATTAAGTCTTGTGGAGAAAGCTTTTTGTGGAATGTTGGAGCTGAAAGAGGGCGACAATATTATTATTGTGTCCCTTATCACAATGAGAACGTTGTGAGAAATACGATATATCTCTGCAATAACGAAAACAATTCCATATTTCAAAAATACAACTCTTTTGACCGGATAACTAGACAGGAAAGAATTAAGTAATCAAACATATTTATAACATCAACGTAGCGTAACGGACTTTTTATAATATAACCAAATATGTATTTTTGACTTATGTCGTCACGTCAGGTTGGCCGAGTGGTCTAAGGCGCCAGATTTAAGCTCTGGTTCCCGGTTGGGAGCGTGGGTTCGAACCCCACACCTGACAAATACTTTTTTAAACAAATTTAATTGTTTAATTAGTTTTTGTTACTAGACATAGCAATTTTTTAATTTTCCTAGTTCTTTTCTAGATTTTAAAAATGTCCCATATGACAAGTGATTATTTTACATTTTGTATGGATGCATATAAGTACAATATCAACATTTTAATATGTCTTTTAAAACGATATTATGTCATTTACGTATTGAACAGCAGTAACTAATTTTTACTATAATGTTTTGTAAATATATTTAAATAAAAAAGCACAACTTTCCGTCGAACCTCACCCTTCAAACCGCTCAGCACTAAGCCACTTGGTTGTAAAGTTACTTAATTTAGTAAGATTCCTCCATTTTGTAGCAAGTTCTTACATTATAACAGAAAAATTTTCATCACGTCTTCAACTTTTCTCGTTTACTGTCTCTCATCTGGCTACTTCCAAACTTCTAGATATTTGCAAGCCTAACTTTTTGTTATAGTCTTAAAATTAACTTCCAACTGAATACTGTAATGTAAGTTATTTTACACTAATATGAAAATATATGGATGTTGAGTAAAAAAATGTCGAATAAAAATCTCTTAGCTAGGTGTATAAAATGTATGTAGGTGTATAAGCAGCGACGAAAGCAAAACGGTGCAGAGGGAACCGGTGCGTTCCACTGGAGATCCCGGGACCCTCAATTTGCACCTGAGGGCGGCC
>DVQH01001886.1:0-11274 GCA_018231625.1 Papilio phestus | reverse complement strand
AGAAATGCCGATGTTATTTTTGAAACTAAAGTTTAAATTAAAAAATATAAAATTTTTATTTATATGAAATTTAAGTTAGTTTTTTAAATTATATTTTTACAAACTTTTTACGATTTTGTTATTTTTAATTAATTGTAAAAAAATAACTACAACACTTGATTGTATGCAATTGCCACAACTTGAAGATATATATGAACACTTGTTGAGCACTGGTCAACGACAAGCGAGCCGTATATTTAGTTTTTCTTCTGTATGTAAACCGATTACTAGCTTATACAGTTTTGAGTATCATATCAGTGTTGGAGTGACAGGTACACTAGTTTTCCTTGTCAAAGTTTCTTAAAACTTATGAGTTTCCTCATTTCACCACATAGCGCATCACTCCGGACGGCATCTTAGAACGATGTGTGTACACCCAGTTGAGCACTCAACTTGATCTGTTTGCACAGTGTCAATAGTAGTGAGAGAAAGAAAGATAAGATTTCAAAGGAAAAAAACTTCACAGGACACCGCCCGACCAAACGAATCGTGATCGTGTCAGGTGTGATTGATTTTCACACTAGTTGGGCGCAACTTAGCCCCGGATGGGTCTAACAAGTTGCAATGTCGCCTTGTCACTTATCGGCAAGGCAAACTTTTGAGTTGGGCGACACTTTTCTCCTTCTTTCTCCACATTGTTCATTTTCGAACCTTGAATATTTACCTTTTTTAAACCATTTGTGTTGTTACTCTATCCCCAAATAGATTGATCCCCCTGATTTTCGTCTAAACTAAAATCACCAAACATGGCGTACGTCAACGTTGGCGAGTGGACCAATCACAACGTAATCGATTGGCTTAAGGGTAAGTTTTTCTTTGTAATTGCGTTTTAGTTGTTAAATATTGACAAGCTGCATCATAATTATTAAACTTTAATTACTTAATTATTTCATCACCAAAAAAATTTCAATTAATTGCTTAATTAAAGTCACCTTTCAAGCTAATGCTTGCTTGTCAAGAAAAGGGATTAGAACAATCAAATTTTTATGTTCGTCTTAAAGTAGGAGAGAGAGAGAAACTAAAACAAAGGGGTTGATTGAGAACAAATTAAATTGTTGACTGTCTCTCTTTCTCTCTTATTCTGATTGATTGCCACTCTGGAATGTAATTTTTGAAGAATCGCAAGTGTGCGGTTGATGGGCGCACATTTTCAATCAGAGCCAATAACCATTACAATTGGGAGGGAAAAAAGAGATTCTTAAGAGCTAGATGTGAAAAAAGTACGAACTGCCTAATTGCACTTGTCTTTGTTATCTTTGCCGTTGCTATGGTCTGTGTGTGTGATTTATGATTGATACTTATATATGTGTGGTTTGGGTCTCTGTCGCGACAGTCTGTCTACCTGGTCACTAGACTGGCGGGGGTAACAAGAGAGAGAGAGAGAGAGAGAGAGAGAGAGAAAGAGATGGCAGTGATAACCTTTGACCTCTCTCCACTCACTCTCTCCCCGCGGTCATATCTCATTTGCGATGTTTTCTCCAATCTCAAGGTTTTTTTTCTTTTCTTTTCTCTCATCTTTTCCTTGAGTTTTTAAGTGTATACAGACTTATATATATATTGATAAACAAAATGTCAATTTTGACAAGTGAGCTCCTGTGTGCCGTATTTGATTAGTCAAGTTTCTTTTTTTACTATATTTCTTATCTACTACTCACATCCAAATCTACACTCTGGCGTCAACATGAGATAAACTTTGATTTTTTAATTTTACGAAAACAAACTTTAAATACACGAATATGAAGACCAAAATTCTATGAGAGAAAAAAAGCAACAATCAGATTGACGATAATGTAATTGAGATATGATTGAAGACAAAACATTGACTTTTGTTTAGTCTTGTCCATTTGGCGCAATCAAAAGAAAGAAAGAGAGAGAGAAAACAAGAAGATAAAGTGAGAGTTAAAGAGACCAATTTTGTGTGGAATAAACTTGCAGACCACAAAATTGCTTATTGTTTATAAACACACAAACAGGATTAGAGTTAAACACAGACAAACTACTTTTCTCTCTTTTTCTCTCTTTCCACACAGTAAGCAATTAGAGTAGATATAATTAAAGATAATTAAAACAATTTAGTTTTATCTATTTTTAGAATAATAATTTGCAGTCATATTTTATCATTTCAGTTTGTCGTAATTATCATAAAAACATGTTTGAATTAAACATTTCACAAAATCTATTAGCCTATTACTTAGATTGTAGAGTAACCGTGACTCCAGTATATTTATTTTAAAATTATAACTTGTTCCTTTCTAAAAACTAGACAGACATTCGTAAAACCTTTTTTATATTATCAATGTTTTATGATGGTTATTTTTCTTCTTAAACCGGTGCACGTTTTCTCGTGAAGCAACTAAAAATAATGAGAGGGAGGGAGAAAGGGAAAGAGAGAGAAAGAGATAACTATGAGAATAACTGAGTAAATAAAGATGATAAAGTATGACAGTAATGTTCGTTTCGCTTTATACCGTACACAAAAAAAATTATGAGCTCATTGACTTGCTAAACATTTTTATTCAATTTTTTAACTAAAATTCCAAATAACCGAATATAAAATAGGATTTTATTTTATCTTATTTTGAAAACTTGTTGACGCCCATCAAATAGAGGCGAATTAAAGTGTGTGTACAAGCTAAAACAAGCAACTTTCAACGGGCAGTCATTAGTCAAGTTGATAGAGAAAGAAATAAAGAGAAAAAGAGAGTAAGAGAGAGAGAGAGTGAAAGTAGAATAGGCAATTTGATGACGCAGGATGCGGCGATATTTAGACGGTAGCCAAGACTAAAGAGCATAGACACTAGACACTGACTGACTGACTAAACTAGCCAAACCAGTCCATAGATGTGAAGTGCCACCAACTTGTAATCACTTGTGTGCTCATCCCCCCCCCCTCTCTCTCTCTCTCTCTCTCTCTCTCTCTTTCTCTCTCTGTCCATCGGCCAATTTTGCCCAGGTGACACCACTGCCACTCGACATTTGATTTTTATTAATGAAAGTAGATTCTTCTCCTTCTTTTAGTCATTATCTGATGCTCAGATAACATACACACATACAAACAGACCAAAAACCGGTATTTTAAGATCAATAAAATAAAAAGTGAAAAGGATGTCAATATATATATACGGCGTTAATATGGGTTTAGGATGTGCGATTGCATGGTCTAGTGATTGCGGCCAAATCAAATTAGTTCGTTCGAACAGTAGTGGCAGTGGGGCAAGGTGTGGCGAGAAACAAGTGCCCCCCTGAACACCTGTTTTACCTGACCGAAGCTTCTGCATTGCCTAGCAAGCCAACTTCCGGTTGCCTCTTGCTCTATCTCTTTGGCTTTCCCTGAGGGGCCAGAATTTGCCCCTCATACCAGTCAGGTCGGTTAGTATCTGTCGCGGCCAAACGCTTCTGCCATTCAACCACCGCCACCATCATCTTCATCATCATCAACTCAGGTGTGTCACGCCAGTTGACCTTACTGCTCCCACATCTACAATTTGAGCCTCCCATTGGCATATTCATCAATGCTACTAGATGTGCGGTTCATAAAAAAGCACCAAAAATTTGAAAGTTTTTTAAATTCAGTTGTAAAACGTAGACAATTGTTCTAAAAATTGGTTTAGTGGGTATGCAAGAGAGTATGAAAGAGAGAGAGAGAGAGAGAGAGAGAGAGAGAGAGAGAGAGAGATTAACCATTTTTTATTTGTAAATGAAAGAGACTACCCATTACATTCGTGGGATGTCTTATGACACAGCGTACTAATCACTATTATATTCAATTGTTAGATTTGAACTTGTGAATAATATTTGAAAGTATTATGATTACAAGAATATTGAGAATAGAATAGAGAGAAAGAGTGAGAGAGAGAATAAAAGTGAGAGAATGAGTGAGAGAAACGCATCATTTGCGGTGACCTTGCACGCGCGGGGTGAGAGGTAGGAGAGACGATCTTGTGTGTGTGTGGATGATGATTTTTGTCAATCGGACCTTCTCCTCTCTTTTGCTCTCACTCTCATTGCCGCAAGCAAGCATCTCTCTCGGGCAAACACAAAACGGCCACCGAGGCTAATCACCACCAGAAAGCCTGGTGTGTGATGTAATGTGTGATGTGGTATAAGCAATGCCCGAATGTCTCACTGTCTTGGTCGTGTGTCCAGTGTCTATGTCTCTCTCTCTCTCTCTCTCTCTCTAGCCTCGGTGTATGTCTGTATATATTTTATATGCCTCTTCAAGCCTGCAGGGGGTCACTCTAAGCCTCGAAAGCGGACTCAAAGTCTCACTTCACTCTCGACGGCATCACTGTCCTTATTGCTTTCACGAACCTCTCACTCTTTTTCTTCTTCTTCTCCAGTCTTCTTCGTTTTAGGTTGCCTCTTTGTACATTGCTTGACAAGCGCAAGATTCGGCGACTGTTTGGCGGTTGCGGCGCAAAAACTACGCGCGGTGTTGGCAGTGGCCGTTGTCTCCGATTGATGATTGCAATCGAGATTAAACACACAGAATTGGCTATTGAAAGAAAGAGAGAGAGAGAGAGAGAGAGAGAGAGAGAGAAAGAAAGAGAGAGAGAGAGAACGAGAAGTGCAATGGGAAGTCCGGTGAGCGAACACCGGAAGCGAGTACCCCCGCTGGCCACGTTATTGCAATTGAGAGAGGGAGAGAGTGGGAGAAAGAAAGAGAAAGAGAGAGGGAGACTAAGTTAGACGGGTGTAAAAGAACTCATTATTCGTGTCTCCCACCCTCTTGACTACTCAATTCCAACCGTTTTTTGCCAGCTACTCTCCCATGAGAGTTCGGGGGATTTCGTTTCCTTTTTTCTTTTCCCCCTTTTTCAGTTTTCTGTGTTGCATAAGAGAAATTCTATTTGTCTAACGGCTTTAACAGGTGTCATTTTGCATAATAATAATAAGAATATAATTTGCATAAAAATTTTGAATGGGTATTGTTCTTGTGAGTTCACGTGGGAATTAAGATAGATTATAATATTTTTGTACTAAACATATATGTAAATTAAAGGAAAAAAATTTAAATTTTGAAATAGTTAAAATTTACATTAATTTACTCTTGACTAGACTAGATTTTCGTAGTTAGTTAGCCGTAACCGGACACCGGAATGTATCGACAACATATGTCTGCCAGATGCGGTGGCGGACACGGTGGTGGAGTGAAAATTTGAGAGAGAGAGAGAGAAAGAGAAAAGAGAGAGAGAGAAAGAAAGAGAGAAAGAGAGAGTTGAAGCCCTATCGGAATCCCCGTCTGGCACCCACCATCAGCCCATGCTGACCTTTGACATCTGTTCCGATCCACTAACAATGTCACTGTTGGGGTGTGGATGGATGTTAGGGTAGTTGGGGTCAAGCAGGCAATGTAGAGCAATGTAGACCCAGAGGTTAGTCGTGTGCACGCTTCAGCAGTCTGTGCTCGTGTCGTTGCAGTGTCGTTTGAGGTTCGGTGGCACTGCCCCGAGCGGATATGCCCGGTGCTTGGGGTAGCCTTTTGTGCCGTGAGTAGAGCGTGGGAACGCGCCTCCGACCCTCTGGCCGAACATACACTCTCGCGAACGTCACCGAGTCCCACACACACAGTGAGTAACCCAACACTATGCGCACAGCATATGAACAGGGCACATGAAACTATTGCAATAAAAGCAGATTTCAAAGTTAAAGGCATCTGTTTACCTTAGGGTCAACTTTTTTTACAACCTAAGGAACAGTTAACCTTAACAATATTTTCAACAATATTTCAATTCAATCAAACCAGTCTGTATTAACACTTTCGATCCCAAGGATTATCAGTAAAAGATAAGCCTTACATTGGTAATTAAATGAGCGGAACACATACGTCTCAATAGCGCTTTCGGAAACAAAAGAGTTAATTAATTTAATTTAAAATTTTAAAAGTTAACCCTAAAGAGGACAGATGACTTTCGGGCCAAAATGTTTGTTTCAACCAAGATTGCATTGAGAAATTTTAATTCTTTATAGCTTTAAAACATGTAAAATTTTATTAATAGTTTCATGTGCGCTGTGATCTGTGCGCATAGTGTTGGGTTACCCAGTGGTCACACTTTGTCCTGGGGCCAGATGGTGGCCAGTGAAAGTCTCTTTACACACAAACGAACATAATGCGCTTGCCCCACTCGACCGTCCAACTACCGTTGGTGTGGCACCTGCACCACTCGCCCACTGTGTGACGTACTCGGCTTGACACGAGTTTCTAGGCTTTCAGGGGCTAATCACCAGTCGTGCATCGCACCACTACTTGTTGCATCGCTTTTGGGTTTCTTTCTTTGAAAAAAAAGAAAAAACTTCTTTCCATCTATAATTTCCATTAATTTTTTTACTCGCCCATCATTAATGACCTTTGACCCATAGAGAGATGGAGATGGAGAAAGTCAGTGCAGTTACGCTTTCAGAGTTGCATTAGGCAAAAAAATCTGCAAGAACACAAGTGCCAGGGGAAGCGTTTGTATACTGACACACGCACTGCCACTGCCAAGGCACTCGCTCTAGTTTGACTTTTGACCTTGTGCTGCACGAGATGAAGCAGCAAAGTATACACTTTGGGCTGTACAATGGTGAAGAGGCACTCTGGTTGGGGAGGGGGAATGGCGTTGCCCTGTGCAAACTGGTCCGCAGTGGTGGGCAGAGGGGTCGAGTGGGAGGGTCGTGTGGGGAACACAAGTGGGGGTCACCAGTGATATTGACCGCGGAGGGCTGCGATGGACACGCACGTTCATTATTATCATCATCATCACACACTGACCCGAGGTTAGACTCGTCGCACCACACTGGCTAGTCCACTGTGGGTAACCCAACACTATACGCACAGTTCACAAGATATACGCACAGCACACATAAAACTATTGCAACAAAAGCGTTTTTTGCTGGTTTCAAAGTTAAAGTGTTTTTCAATCAAAATGTTGGCCCGTATCTACCTGTTCTCTTTAGAATTAACTTTGAAAAGTTTAATTCAAGTTAATTAATACAAACAAACAAACAAAAGTTTACAAAAATTTTGTTTGTTTAGCTTTGAAAGATGCAACAATTGCATTAATAGTTTCATTTGCGCATAGTGTTGGGTTACCCACAGTGGATGTCGCGCCATCGGGCACCGACCCGACTCACCGAACTTAGCTAAGTGCTCCGAACTTGGCCAGTTTGCCCGAGCCTCCCTTTTTGCCAATACCCACCAGTTGAGTTGAGCCACTGATGCGGCCAACGGCGATCGGTCGAACTCGGCTCTTCACTCGGCACCGATCAATTATGATTAGGGAACGCGCTTGACAGGAGCCACTCTGCTTCTGACTCTCGTGTCAGGCCAAAGGTCAGACGTGGCCAGTTGTG
This sequence comes from Papilio phestus, assembly GCA_018231625.1. NCBI lineage: Eukaryota > Metazoa > Arthropoda > Insecta > Lepidoptera > Papilionidae > Papilio > Papilio phestus. Next base: position 3,903 of record DVQH01001886.1, on the reverse strand, counting down.
GTAATTCGTTGCCTCAAGTGACTTTCAAGTGACTCAGCAGGTTGTGCAGCGAGCTAAGTCGACACTCTCGATTTCAAATTTACCCATCTTCGGGCTATCGATTGGCTGGCGCTGCTTTAGATGCATCATGTCGTTTTTATGATTTCTTTGACTTATAAACTCAATATAAATAGAATAACGATGCAGTAAACAAATCAATCAGAGTCACTCAAAACTAATAAAAATCTACTTTTGCGCAATGATTTAAGTCAATATAAAATAACCTGAATGATATATGCATTATTTTAACAGGCCTTGATGACGCGGTGCAACCCTACGTAGAGTATTTTAGACACGATCAAGTGAACGGCTGTCGACTGCTCACCATGGATTCGCGCGATCTCTGCTTTCTCAATGTCAACAAGATTGGCCACCAAGAAATCATATTAGAAGGGGTCGAGTTGTTGCGTCATTTGCACTACGGCTCTAATACCGAAACATTACAAACTATTCTGCTTAAACTGGCATGCAAAGCTCGCTCAATGTACAACAATCTGCGAGTAGCTGCGGCCACAGCTAAGGCTGCAGCCGATGCCAAACTGGCTGCCGAGTCTCAAGAAGAACTCAAAGAAAATGAGAAATCAAAGCGAAAGCACAAAGAAAAGAAAGATAAAGGAAAGAAAAAAGACAAGGTAGAGCCAGTGCCAGCTGTGCCTGAACCTGAGCGAGACTTGTCGCCAATGAGTACTACTACTTTGTATGTAGTAGCCGAGATTCTGGTTGCGGTTAAAGAGTTTATTTCCTGGATTGATCGTTACCCTTTTGATCACTTTGACAAATATGGGAATCTTCGCAAACAATTGCTAGATCTCAGTACACAGTTAGCCTCCACTGCACAGCGAGATCGATTTGTGGAAGGTCCAAACGAGATAATTCGCGAGTGTTGCAAACAGATAGCGGACTCCTGCGACCGTATGGTGCAAGGTCTTACCGATCCACTTTCGGTTCAAGCAGCTACACTGGAAGTGGTTGCGGTCATTAAAAATCTTGAAGAAGAACTTGGAATGCACATTCACTCCTCCTACTCGGGTATTCACGTTGTTGGCGGACTTAAATTTAACTCACCCGCACACCGGCATGGTGTGATTGAGGAAGGTGATGAGATTATTCAGGTCAACTATCAAACTGTAGTCGGGTGGCAGCTCAACAAGTTGGTAGCCTCAATGCGACAATTTCCCAAGAAACTTATTTTGACCATCAAGAAACGACCCGTGGTAGCACAACCACGAAACCAACCTCGAGTGGCCGCTTTTTCTTTGCCAACACCCCAAGTGCCTCTGATCAATATGAATCATTTGCCCAATGGTTCAATTCCCCCGAGCATTCCTCAGCTCTCCACACCACTCAACTATCTACCTACCGAGTCAAAATACGACCAAAATTCAATGGTAACCGGTTGGTCAAGTACTCTTGCAAACCAATCGATTCTAAGTACTGATGTCACTATACCTGCCACTTCAAATACCACTGCTCCACTTGGCACTCATTCTAGCAACACTTGCGTAACGGGCATGAGTTATTTGCAAGCAAGTCGAGCTAACACAATTGGTCTTCCATGGTCTCAGTTGTCCGCTATGCAACCCGAGTTATCCCCACAAACTGAAGTAAAGCAGTTTGCTAATTCAGGCAATTCTATTAGGGCATCCATGGAAAAGGACAGGAATCAATATGATCAAAAAAAATTTAAAACCAACAATGCTAAAACCAACGGTATTTTGCGTGAATCTAAAAAGAATAGGAAAAAGTCAGCAGATCGTGCTCGCCCGGTGCGTCAAATCACTCAATTAGCTCGTTGCTCATCAATGTCCGAGTGTTCTCTCTCGGACCTGTCGGATGAGTCGTCCGCTATGTACACTTCGGATAGTGACTCATCATCCGAGTCGGATCACTGCATTCAGGAGAAGAAAACCAAAGAGTTGAACAACAATGTTGCACAGTTTTACCAGAACAAGTCTGCTTGTTCTTCATCTCTTGAAGATGAGGAAGGCAATGATGACAACGACAGTGCTTTCTACTCTGGTCGTCGCACTGACACTTCGCCTTCCACGGTGTCCAAGTCTAATTCCAAACAAGGTGCATCGTCAGTCTCCTCAGTCTCTTCTACTTCCTCCACTTCCAAAGTGCTAACTAATTCATTCAACAAATTACAATTGAAAAACAGTGCCAGTTTAAATGGAAATTGCCAAGAGCGAATGGTCAAAAGCGAGACCGGTAACGACTCGACTGATTCGGGGATTCGTGAACGCGAGGAAGAGATTTTGCTTAATGAAAAGGTAGAGCCATCAAAACCAAAAGATGATCGTGCACCGCGCACTAGTGCTGAGTTTGAAGCTCTTTTCCTGCGACAAGTCAAATCGGATGGTCCAACACGTTCATCAACCCTGCCACCAAATAGCACGCCTAGTGTGGTGTCACTTTCCTCCGCGGTTAGTTCAAGTGCCGTGAGTCAGTGCACCCAGTCAAACCAGAGTCGTTCGGTTGGTCACAGTCCCTTGAAAGCGGCACCTAGTTTTACTTCGGTGCAGTTGTCGACCATATCGCATCTCACCAGTTTGGCTCGCAACATCCGTTTTGCAAACACAGGTCCAGTGGGTGCAGTGCAGCACTCAATCACCAATCCGTGTGCAATGAATCTCTCTGCGGCTGCTGCTTCTTCTCCACACACCAAGTCGAGCTTTGACAGAGTTCTTGGTAAGTGATTAACTAATTATATATTTTATCTAACGCTCTAAACCAAAATAGCCAAATTTGGTTATATATAACTTATTATATAAAAATAAAACATTGCTATAAAATTTTACCACAAAAACAGTAAAGTTGATCACTTGAGTTTAGAGTGTGGATTAGTTTTTGTATCAAAATCATGTTTCACTTTAAACCAGATTAATTGTTTTTAGTAAAATTTTACTATGTAAATGTAAATATATAGATAAGACATGAAATGATATATAAGTGTTAAATTATACTACTATAAAAACATTAAAAATCCGATAATAATTATATATTAGTAAACTGATACTCTTTATTGCTGTAAAGCTGTTCTAAGCGACACTTTGATTTAGAGTGCGGGTTAGCGAGTCAATAAGTTTAGAGTTTGCATTGCACTAATAATGATTTTTCTCCCGTAGCAAACCGCATTGCTCGAGTGTTTCAATCACTGGCTGGCGAAGACCTAGTCATGGGCAATTTTGAAGATTCACTTTACTTTTACAAAGGCACCGAGCGGGTCAATGGCAACAACTTGGAGCGAGTCCCGTCGCTTGGCATCATTACCGACCAGGTGAAGATGGACAAGTGGACACACGTGCGAGCTTTTCTCCGAGACCACTGCTTCTATGTTCAGTCGGAAGAAAGTTCAAAACCTTTGTTTGAACTGCCAATCCACCTTCCTGGCTACTACATTTTGGTCGACAAATCGATGATTCTAAATGTTGATGGCAGCAATTCAAATCAGGTGTCAAACACGGAACACTCCACTGCTCGTCAGTTGTTTGTATTTAAACTTGTCACCTATCATCGTTTGTTTCTCTTTGCTTCGGAATCACTGAGCAAGGTGATTCAATGGATTTCACGTTTTGGATACCGGTTTTGTTGCAATCCGAAGCCAGAAGAACTTTGTTTTACTTATTACTTGTCAGCAACACATGTTAACGAAGGATCCAGTGCAGCGCCACGTTCTAACACAGGTTGGTATTACACAGTATTCCATTTAGCACTTTTTCTAACTTTCTAACTGTGAAAATATAATAGAATAATGTTTATAGAGGAAATATTAATCACCCAAAAAGTTTTGGGATTTCAATTTTATTTTTAAATGGCTGTTATCTGATTAACACAAATTATTGATTTAGTCGACTTTTATTC
>DVQH01001885.1:0-11276 GCA_018231625.1 Papilio phestus | reverse complement strand
TGTTAATAACAAATTAAAAACTAAATTTTACATGTAGATCTTTTTTAAAAAATATTAAAAGTCAAAAATTTGTTATCAAGATAAAATTATCTAAAAATTGTGAGGCGATTGTCTACATTATTATTATTACAAAATCAGTATAGTTTACATTTTTAAAAAATTTTTGTACATCAAAAATTGGAAATTAAACTTTTAAGTAGAAACATCCAAGATCAAATTATTTTGAAATAAAATAAAAATAAACACTTCAAAATTTGAAATAAAATTTTATTAGGCAACTCTGAAATATGAATGTTTTATAAAGCTTTATTTTATCAGTCTTGAATGCTACGTTTTATTTATGTGAACCACAAGTTAAACCAAACAAGTTCTCTAACTTTGGTTTCAAAGACAAAAGAAGATGAAAATGAAAAACAATGTAAATAAACTAGTTCAAATAATTGTATTGTTCTATGATTGAACTCTTTAATATAATTATATGTAAGTGAATGGATAACGTCTAAAATTTAAAAAAATATCTTATTTCCTTAAACTCTTTATTACTGATAATAAAATTAATTTTTTAAGGTATTTTTTTCTTTTGAACGTCAAAAAGCAAATTTAAAACTAGTGTATAATGGCAGATTTTGATTTGACTATTGATTTACATTTGCAAAATTATTGAGAACTTTAAACAAATAAACTAATTATACTTTTACTTTTATTTATTATTTTACTACTATAAGTCAAGACTAGTCTCCAGAAAATTGTAAGAATTTTTTTGGTCCAAAGAATGAGCAGAATTTGTAAGAGTTATAATAAAGAAATCAAAACTTAATAATAAAGAACTTGAACCTTTGGTTATCACTCGATTACATCAAACTTCTAACTTGGTAATGTTTTCCAACGTCAGAATTAAAATTTCTTTATTTTAAAACGGTAATTGTGTTTACTTGATCTCTCAATTTCTAAAAAGTCCCATAGGAGAGACCAAGTTCAATGTTAACTTCATAACTTTAATCTAACATAACCAAGCCAACAAAAAACAGCGAATTTCTACTTCAAGTTAAATTGTTTTAATTAATTTAAGAGTTTAAGATATAGTTTAAAATATATAGAGTTTAAGCAAAACTTCCAAAACTTTTTGTAAATATTTACCAAAGATCAACCCTAAATTAAAAATATTATTTTGCCCCAGAACGCCATCTGTAGGTATTCAAATGAGTTTTTTTAATTTTTGTTGTTGTACTTTTGTAAATTCTTCCCGTTTCCTATTTTTTGACTTTCAATCGTAACCACTAGTTTTTATAAAGTAAATAACTTTAAAAATTTAACTTTTAATGCTACTATGTCGTTTTACCGATTTTTTTCAAACTAATTAAAAACCAAAAAATAATTATTCCAACTTCATATGACTATTCAAAATTAAAAAGCCTTTAGCCTCAAAATCAAAATAAACATTTTTAAAAAAATCTTATTTTAAAAGTTATTTGGATTAAAATTGTTTTTTAATTAAAAAACAAATCAATACTTTAGTTATCCACTCAAACATTATTATTATTATTATTTACATTTTAAAAAATTTTTGTACATCAAAAATTGAAAATTAAACCTTTAAATAGGAGCATAAACACAAAAGCAATTAAATTTTGAAAATTTACATATAAATTTATTATAATTTACAGAGAGAGAGAGAGAGAGAGAGAGAGAGAGGGGGAGAGAGAGAGAGTTTGTGGAAAACTCTCACTGAAAGTGAAAAAACGGAAACTATAGTTACTATAGTAAACTTTCACTTGATACTTAGCTTTAGTTGCTTTTCACAAACAAAGTTACACTCTTATCAACTGTTGATACAAACAAAAATCATCGTTCAGTAAAATTTAATAATTTTTACTTAAATAAACATTTTGATTTAATTTCTCTTACTTAACTTAGTAAAAGAGAGAGAATCAGTGAGAGAGAGAGAGAGAGAGAGAGAGAAAGCGAGTGAGTGGAAGTGATAGTTAGAATAAGAGAGTGAGTGGAAATGATAAAGAGAGAAAGAACGAAAAAGAATGAGTTTAAAATTATTCTACTACAACAAAACAAACTTCGTTATTCAATTCTTATAAATTTAACGGTAGAAAAAAAGAAATTATTTGTTACGCCAAACTTAGGTTTAACTACACAAATTCGTGAATCACTTTCCGGAAAGTGTGTCAGTGAAAGTGAAAAGTGAGGTGTAAGCAGAAGGAGAGAGAGAGAATGTGAGTGAGAGAGAGTGTGAGTGAGAGAATGAGTAAGAGTGAAAAAGTGAAAAGAGAGAGAGAAAGAGAGAGAAAGAAAGAAAGAGAGAAAGAGAAAGAAAGAGAGAGAGAGAGAGAAAGAGAGAAAGAAAGAGAGAGAGAAAGAGGTGAAATAGAGAGAGGGAGAGAGAAAGTGAATGAGAGAGAGAGAGAGAGAGAGAGAGAGAGAGAGAGAGAGAATGTGTGAGAGAGAGATATGCAGCATAGAGCGTTCGTTGGTTCAGGTTCAATTCAGGCATACACACTGCGAGTCAGTACCACAAAGGATGCTACATCAACAGCCGCAGACACCACCATTGATCATCCATCAAACAGATCAAGCATTGAAAATAGAGGGGGAAAAGATAGGAATGTACTCTCTCAAAGAACGAGAGAGTGAGTTTGTATCTAAAAATCAAACATTATAGATATATTGATTTAAATCCTAAAGTTATTCTAACTTAATAGAACCTTCAAAAATCAATTATTAGGAACAATTTTCTCGCATTCAGAATTCAAATTTCGACTATGTAAGTTTGACTCAAATCAACTGTTTTTTGCAAAGTCTTTAGGTGTATTTCTTTTTCAAATTATTCATTTTTTGAAAAACTCTAAGGTACAAACTTGGGATTGACGTCAAGACACGACACAAGCAGACTTGCACATGACAACCCAAACACTCTTTTCTGTTGGATTGTGAGCCAAACAGAAGCTCTACTTACATTCGACGTCGAAATTGATCGATTAAGTGAGAAACGTCGGGTAGAACGTTAAGGGGAACATTTCAACAACAATCCAAGAAACGAAGACGACCAGTACGAAAGGAAAGAAGTTGAGGACAACGAGTAGCGTGATAGGTTGATCTCGGGGGTTTCCACTACGCACTGATCAACGCTCGTCCTATTCACCATGCTTCACAGTAATGCTCATTTTCTTACAAACTATCAAGTCAGTGTGGTGTCATTTTAAAGTTCACAATCAACAACAACAGCACAATCACAGGATTCGATAACTTCGATAACAACAAAAAATCGAGGAAAAACAAGAATTTGGTAACGATGTAAACATCAACAACCTGGATGTAAACGAATAAATTAATTAAAAGTTAGCTTAATATAAGTTCAGCTACATGAAAACAAATAAAAACTCGTGTCTTCACAACTAATGAGAGTTATTATTAACTCCCCAAATATGGTACATGTAAACAAACCCACTGGGGTAATAACGATTAATAAAATGGAAACTCTAATTCAATTTTTTAATGAATTGTTTTCACAAAAACTTTGCTCAAGCAACATAAAACGATAACCACAGGTTATAGATTATTACTTCCTTTATGCATAGATTTATGCATAAATCAAACATGTTTTTCGTTTAAAAAATCTGCCACTACCACAACACGTTTTTCTTAAAGTTAGTCTCAGAATAAGAATTGATTTGACCTATTTTTACAAACTACAAACCTTGTTAGTCGTTTTAATGTCTCAGTAAAACAGTCGAATGGTGAGATTTGAATAGAGGTTTGGTGAAAGATGAAAGTGTGATCGATGAGAGTAGAGTTGAAGTGTGAAAGATGGAAAGGTGAGGTTTGGTTGGTACTAGTGAGACTCAACACCGAGCCTGGTTGGGCACCCAGCACAGCAGACCAGTGGCAACTGGAGCAGTACTGTGAGTGCCGAATGGTGAGTGGCACCAACAGAACCTGAGCGATTCTGCGTGTTGCCACTGCTTTGCTAGTGGCACCCACTTCGCTCACTCCGCTAACTCCACTCACTCCACTCACTCCCACACAACCAGACGACTTTTAGTGGATTCTGCGACGCCGCACTCTACCTCCCACCCACTATTCTTCCTTTAGCTTGACATTTACTAGTCAAGACGTAGATAATTAACCACTTAGAAAACAGATATCAGAATTAAAATATGTTCCATAAAAATTGGTCTATTTGAGTTGATTGATTTTTTCAACACAAATATATGTTATATTATTATTTTTTAAATTAATACTCAATATAAAAAAGTTTTCAAGTATATTCTATCAAGTGTCAACTTTAACTAAAAGTTATTTGATCTTAGTATATGCTTTTAAGATGTTTTTTCTTAGTTTTCAAATAATACGTAAATTTCAAAAATTTCCTAAAAAACTTTAAATTAAACTTAATTAGGAAAATTCTTACCCATTAAAAACAACATTTATTTGTTTTAATACTAATTATTAAAAGTTAAAATTAGTTTAAAAATATAGAAATAATCGAGTTTCAATTACTTGTGTAGAAATTAAACATTACTAAGAAATGTTCAATTTTTCAAATTCATTAGAAATACATTGATCTAGAAGTATTTTATGCTATTAAAAACTGATTTCAAAACTGCTTCTAAAAATAAATAGACAAAGTAAAGGAGAGAAGGAAAGAGAAAGATTGTGAAACAAGTGTATTTTAAAAATTATATCAAGCTTAGTCCCATAGAGTATATATAAATTAATAAATCAAAAGTTTTAAAAAAATTTAAAATTGTATTTTCTTTCTTCAATGCGTTGTTAATTAAGACTAAGTCCCGGAGGGTAATTTCAAGCGTACGACGCTTTGATTGCAAGAGGCAAATGTCAAGTGAGCCTTGATGTTCACTTCACCCATCACAGTTTTTCTCCAATGTTTTCTACTGTGCCGTCGAACTGACATTTTGAACTTTGCATGTAACGCAAATATTTTAAAATTAATTCCTAAAAACATTCGCCATCACATGGAGAAACAAAAACAAAGGTGCACAATAGGGAAGGAGAAAATTGAAAGAATGTGCTGGGCAAAGGCATTGAAGGTGCTCTTTGCTATGATTTGCCTTGAAACTGGTTGGGTAAATACTCCCAGTGGGACTCACCCCGGACCAAGACGGTTAAGCAACCATGGAATCTGCTTGACAAACACCGATCATTTGGGCCAACTACCAATTATATTCAACATCCAAATATGTTACTCTTTCTTCATCCTGACAGCAATTAAACCAAAAACAAAATTTGATTAACCAAATTATTACTGTGTGCATATGGAAAAAATGTCATCAAAATTTAGTTTTTGACAGTTTAGCTTTTGGAAAACATGACACCTGAGTCCCTAGATAAATCTTCAAAAAAGATGGATTAAAAATTTAGTATATACTAATTAGCTTGTATTTTGCCCTGGAACATCATTTTTTATCTATATACTAACACACTCAAATCTATGCTCTCGATAAAGCGAGAAATATAATGAAAATGTGTTATGCAATCGAGGACTCCAAGAATCAAACCAGGGAAAATAATGAAGAGCGAGAGGGGCCACAACTCTAGTCTCTATTCTCTGGTTAATCTTTAGATTAATCGTGACAAGAACAAATCACAAACAACCTAGAGGATGGTAAAAAAGAAAGACTACAGATTGACTTGCAATTTCTTTGATGCACAATTTGTATAAACTTATTTGTTAATAGAATATACACTTTCTATGTAGCAAGAAAAAAGAGAATTGTGTTTTATATAATTGAATTGTGCCAGAATCCTGGTAGTATTCTGGTGAGAACCGCACCGTCTTCGTGTGTCTTTCTTCTATTATGAAAAACAAAACTCGACTCAAAATTATTTTCAATAGTAAATTTTTTTCTATTGATTTCAATGAGTGATTTTATAATTTTTTGATATTTTATATTAATTTCCTTAATTTACGAGGTGATCTTTGTGATTCTTAAATCAACATTCAAATTAAATTTTTTATTTTTTAGTAACTAAATAAAGTAAAAACAACTAATCGGAATTTATTAAGCATTATTACATATTATTTTTCTAATACTCACATTTTAAAATATTTTTTTTGTTAGATTTAATTTACATTGTTTTTCTAGAAATTATGTTTTCATTTAATAATTTGAAAAAAATAAAATACAACACATTGTCAATTTCATTTTTAATTTCAACATTCAATTTCACCTTACCTAAGCTAAAATGAAAATTTTTATTTAAATTCTAGTTTATAACCAAATTCCAACCTGCTACACTTGTTTACTGTCAAACTTTTAAAATAAATTAAGTTTTGATTTTTAAAATTCGTTTTAAATGCGGTGAAAAATAAGTTGGAAGAAATTGAATTGACAGCCAAACTGATAGAAGTGCGCGACAAGCTGCTTGAGGATTATATAATGGATTCCATGAATTGAAACACAAACACATGCCGTGCCACAGAAAAGCTAGCCCTATAGCGGAGCCCAACAAGAAAAAATGAGAGAGAGAGAGAGAGAGAAGAGTACAGCAGTACAGGTAGAGATGAGTAAAGAAAAAAGCTCTATAGATAGACCAACGGTCTCAGAGTAACCTGTTATACAAGGTCACTGAGCATGAAGAGTGTCATTGGGTGCTCTACTCAATTCACTTTGATCATCAAAAGAAACCATTAGGGAGAACGAAAAAATTGAAACTGTTTGGGGTTAAATGAGGAAGAGAGAGAGAGAGAGAGAGAGAGGAATTGAGATGGTTGCTACCAATCGGGCATTACAGAAGAGCAAACATACCTTTTGAAATGTTCTTCTTTTTCCAAACGCCACGTCTATCATGGCCAACTATCTATAGACTCAAAGTAATGTAATCAACATATATTAATTTTTTGAGCGTAAATGTTTACAGATGTGATTTTATATTATATTAAAAATAACCAATGTTAGTAAAATTAAGCATTTATATTTTAATTTAATTTGAATCACTTCTAGTGTCTCAATTTACTATAACCATAAAAATGAATAGTAAAACGCCTTAAAAGTGCGCTACACTGCATGTCTTAAACGTTGTTCCCCATTGGTTTTGACTGAAACTGCCAGAAAAGTCCCTTCTGTCACTAGTTTTAAACATGATTGTATCATAAAGTTATTGATTAATAAAATTACTTAATAAATGCATTTCAAAAAAACAAATATTAAAGATGATCAATCATAGTTTTAGTACATAGGGGTTTTATTGAGTTGGTCAGTTAGCTTTGAAACTCTACATCTCTAAGGTCAACGATAAAGAGTACAATATTATTATTACCGTACTCTAAGTGTCATTATTTACTCAAAGCAAAATGAATGAATGATAATGATACAAGTCACAAGCAACATTGGGACACATGCACCAAAGTGTTCATACCGCGATCTTTCCACTACTCTCTAATAGAGTTTGAGAGAAAGAGAAAGGAATATTTTATATATTGCACTAAGTAACACGGACAAAATAAGTGCAATTAATTTTTCAAGTTGTATATCTTTACTTTATATTTAAGACAAAAACTTTTTGATAGGATAAAACACAGTCTTATAATTATTGTTTTACTAAATTGAAGCATGAACTGCATTTCATGTCATAAGTAAATTGAATTATAAGTGAGTTAACACAACAAATTTGCAACTTTATTATTTATCATTAATATAAATTATATTATGCATCCAAACGTTGGAAATTCAATGAGAATTGAAAGTATCAGTCATACACTCACAGAAATGGTTTCAGTGCTCACTGAAAGTTTAGTTAAATTTGCATTCCTCTCTTGATTTTTTAGTGCAATTTTCAGTGAGGAATGCAAATTTAACTAACTTTCAGTGAGCACTGAAACCATTTCTGTGAGTGTACGAGGGATTATGTTAAAAAAACAAATTTTGTTATTTTTTTAAAAATAAAACCAACTAGGTTTGAAAAAGGTCAAGTTAAAGCTTTTTTGAAATAAAAGACGATTTACATTGATTTATGCTATCTTAAAAAATGTGTGTGCATGACTTTTTTTCAAACACAGCTATAAATGTTTAATGGGATTTTCCCGTTATTTTTATAATGCTTTTTTCTTATTGTTGCGAGTTAACTTAGTAAATAAAAAAGAAACAATTATGAATGGCACACCAAAACCAAATGAATCAATACCCAACTCGGATTCAAATACAATAATTTTCCAAATTAAATCCAAACTTTGAACGCAAAATTTTCCAACTCTGAAATTTAAACCAACCAATAAAACTTAACATGTACACAAAAGTAAATTTAGATTTTTTGTTGATTTAAGTATTTCTATTTGTTTGATATGTATGTGAACCGTTTTTTCTTGTTTATAAGTTAACATTAAGACAAAAAGCTTAGCGTTGTTAATTTAGCTAACAAGAATTAAGCTTTCTGAACAATTTGAATTAAATAGTAAGCAATCAAACTCTTAACTATGTAACAGTCTCTGTTCTGCAAATCTAACAAGTTGCTTTGCTTTTGCACTGGCTTTGGGCTGCAATTATTCCAGAAACTTACTTTTGGTGAGTACGAGGCCAATCTGTAATCTCAACATGCTAGATTTTCATTTTAAATACTTTAATTTTACTTAAAAAATTGATTTATATTGTATATATTTTCAAATCAATTTCCAATTTATTAAATTAATTAAAATAAAACATTCTTTCAACTATTTTTAAGCAAACTAGCATTCAAAAATTGTATATTAGATTTTTTATATTTATTTATTTTTTATAAAAAGAATTTTAAAAAATTGATGGCATTCAAACGACATTTCCTCAATATCCCCAAACTTTTTATCAAGTTTTAGTTTTAACTTTTTAATTTTCAAGCATTCAATTCTCTATGCCATCAAAATTGTTTTTTTCTAACTCATAGTTTTACTCTAAAAATAAATACAAAAGCTGCTTATTTATAAAGCATCTATGCTTTGCTTTGCTCGTTTATTTTAGTTTGACATTCGGTAAGCACATGCGCGACTGACACGGACACACTTGTGTGAGTGAATAATAATGGCACAATCTCCAAAGCAGATCCATAGTGGAGTATGTTTCTAGTTTCAGATATTCGACGATGCCAAATAGAATCTCCGCCGACGCTTCTTGCTAGTGTGGCACCACAATTCTGTAGAATTCAAAGAAATCACACGGTGTTCGGTTAAAAATAGGTCCACTGGTGAAAAGTTTAAAATATCCACCAGACAGCTTCTATAATGATGCTGATGATTCTAATGATGATGAGGCTTTGCAAAATGCAAACATACAAACGGTTCTCGTGATGATACGTGCTTTTCAATTCCAAAACTGCATGACTTATGAAAATTCTTTTCAAGTCAGGAAGAGAGAAAAAGAGCCAACCAGAAAGTGTGTATGTGCGTAAAGAAACGATGATCACCACTCACCCACCAACCGACCAACCTCAAAATTACATCCTCTTTTGCATCGTATCATCAGTCAAGTTTTTGAGTTGCGGAATTCTACCACCAACTTGTCAAGATTGAGATGTGTCTCTTAGTATCAATCATCACAAGATGCCTCCAAAAGTGTTAAGCGGAGGCTCTAGGGTAAAAAAAATTTAAATCTCTGTATTTATAAATGTATTTTTAGCAATGTTATAGTTAAGGTAAAATTGTGAATTTTTTTAAATTCTAAATTATTCTAAATTTAAAAATAAGAGAAATGTTTAATAAGAAATAACTAACTAAAATAAGTTTTTTAATAGCCCACCTCTGCACGAATTTTATAAAATAGAACCTGTTTTAACAAAACTTTGTGGTAAATTTTGAATTTAAAAAAATAATTTGTATTATATTTTCAAAATAGCCATTTTACAGAAATTAAACAAGAATTTATTTAAAAATTAGTTTCAGCAAAATTTATTTTGTTAATCCTATTTTTATTTATGCATCAAAACGTAAACATGTTCTAAAATTCCCTGACAATTCACGTTACAATTTTGCTAAAGAAAATTCTTTTTTACCAGCATTTTATGCTTTTCAACATTTATTGTTACTCATTTTTGTTTTTAAGTTATGGATAAACATACAATTAAGACAATACAAAGCTTTAAGTAATCCGACAAGAATGTAATGTTCAAAAAAAGCAACGCCACCTAGTGTCTGCTTTAAAATTAAATCAACTTTAAAATGGTGATTATTTAACAAAGTTTCCAAAATAAATTAGATTGAAAAATAATGTACAAAAACAGTTTTGGATCATATCCGGTTTATGTCACTGTGTGTGTGCATGTTTGATTAATATAAAGAGATGGAAAATGATGTTGCTGATCTGATTCTAAAATTAGTAAGCCAAATTGTTTACTTCTACGCTCTTCACATTGGAAGCAAAGAGAAGCGAGAATGGCAGCTCAAAAAATGACTGTCGCAGTGAGTGAGTGTGCCACTGCCACCAACGGAATCACATCAACTTGAATGCTCTTTCGGCTTCTATTTATAGAATTCACACTCGTATATACATTGCATTTTCAAATCGATACTCAAAATGTTTTCCTTTAAATAATTAAATTTTTTCCTCCAATTGGCATAGCAATGATAATGGGGGGTGTTTTAATTTTACATCAATCCTAAAACACTATTGAATTAATATTTATATTTTGACTGTATAACTCAGAGCTATTATTTTCCAAATATCAGTTTATTATGTATTAAGTTTTGTTAAAATTAAGAAATTAAAGTGATTCACTATTATTGACATTAATGATTTTCACACTTGACAATTGCTTCTTAATATATATATGATTGAAAAAACCGTGATTGAGATAGATTATGTCAGATATTAGAAATCATAAGCTAATTTGTATCTCGTTAGTTAAAGCGTCAATGTGTGAAGGAATTTTACTCTAAATTGTACCAAGTCACCATTATGGTTACTAGAAACCAACACTATAGTGAAACAGAATTCTGTTTCAGTGCGAGAGATGGATGATCTCTCCAATTGCGAGGGTGTGTATTAATAGCACTCAAATAGCTCAAAACAGAAAGATGGCGAGTGAAAGAAAGAAAGAGAGATAGAGGGAAAACTTCCACAGCCAGAACCATGAATAACCCACCGTTAAAACAACCTATGTGCTTGTGAAGTTACAAATGCTTAAAATAGATAAAAAGAACCACCAACATAGAAAGTGAGGGGAGAGAGAAAGTTCACTAGCAACATCATGGAAATCTCTAGCCACCAGTGAACCTCCTCTCTCTCTCCCTCTCTCTCTTTCTCTCTTTCTCTCTCTCTCTCTCTCTCTCTCTCTCTCTCTCT
>DVQH01001884.1:0-11282 GCA_018231625.1 Papilio phestus | reverse complement strand
AGAGAGAGAGAGGGAGAGAGAGAGAGAGAGAGAGAGAGAGAGAGAGAGAGAGAGATGAATGTTGAACTTCTCTCCTAGCGGAATAAGTTCGACACATTCCAGTTTGGTAGGTTAATGAAATATTGCCACTAATGAAGATGTTTGTGTGTGAGCGTGTGTGTTCAACCACGATCCAGTCTCGGGAGGTGGGCTCATGTGTGTGTGTGTTCAGTGCACTGTACACAGTGCAAAATGAGTGTGTGTGTGTGTGTGTGATGACTCCATCGATCATTGTAACACGCGTCGGAGCTGTCTGGCCCAGAGAACTCGAACTCTCGATATTGTCTTAGCGATGGTTGGCGTGTCTCCCGGCGTTCGGTGTGAACCCGACGAGCGGTCCCAAACAACACAACACAACACATAACACACACACCAGGTAGGGAAGCACAGAGACAACCATTTGGAGTTTCTACGTGTGAGCATAGATGGTCGATACTGTGTGAGTGTGCCGACACCGGCACGGGCGGGCCTTTGAGTCTCGCTGCCATACAAATTCAATTAGCCTGGCTCGCGCTAGCACGAGGCTTCGAGGCTAGCTCGGGACCCACCGCGTCGTCAGTCGTGCACACCTCTCTCTCTCTCTCTCTCCCTCTCTGTTGCTTTCTTTTCTCGGCACCCGGCAACATTTAGACAAGCGAATTACAAATTTGAGGTCATGCTGAAAGAGCACTAGCAAGAATGAGTGAGTGAGCGAGAACCAGAGGCGAGAGATCAGAAGCGCGAGCGGCACCGAGGTGCCCTCTCATCATCATCATCGAGCCTCGATGGAGATCACACCTAAAGCCTGCCACTGAACTGATCTCTCTGATGTCTCTGTTTAGAACTTTTCCGCTCTATTGGCATTTCTATTCCCCCTCTCTCTCACTATTTCCCTATATTATCATCATCGCCATCATCCGGATCACATGCGCATTCACACGCATATTAACCCTCTTCACATTTTCATTCAAATTGTCCAATTATAAGCTCGAGATGTTGATTTATAGCTCAATGTGAGCTTGAATTGAGTCGCTCTCTGCATGGAAGTGAACGAAACAGTGTCAGAGTGAAAACGAGGGAAAAGAATTCGTGGCACGTCGCCTTGTGTTTGTGATGATGAGGATGATGATGGTAGTGGTGGTGGTGCTGAAGGTGGAGGTAGTGTTTGTGATGCCGATGAGATTCATATTCAGCCCTTTCTCGCTCTCGTGTTCATCTTGTGGGGGATGAGAATGACACTGGAATGACATTCCAATTGAGCTATGCGTTCTCAATCTTCATCGCTATCGACTTGATTTCGATCGGATTCAGTTCTATTTCCATTGTCTCCGGGTCGGTAAGTAGTTGGACAGATGTCCAAGTGCCCTCTCTCTCCCCTCTCCTCTTTTTGGCTGCACTCGGGAGGGTCAGTAGCGCGTTGAACGCAGTGTACTGGCAGTGAGGAGGTCGGTCAGAGGCGGCGCTGCCCGCCACCCGAGGCTACTGCCACCAATCAGGCGCAGTGTGATCGGTCACCCTCACCACCGATTGGCTCCCGTTCATTCACGTCCGTTTGCACTAATTTGTGCAAACGGACGTGAATGAACAGCACCAGAGAGCTGGTGTTTTCTTCTTCCTGTCCGGTTTAATTGGCGGAGCAGAGTAACCCAACACTGCTGTTCCAAGCAACATTTTGCTCAATAATGCTCGCATTTGTATTGCACTGAGTGAACTAATTAAACGGAGCCGTCTGCGGATCAAGTGGAGTGGCATCACGTGCACGAGCAGATGTCTAGAGTCTTACCATGTCTCATCTCGTTTGCAGAACCTTGTGTCGTAATGCTGATTAGCGTGCTATGAGCTATAGTGAAGTGAAGTGAGGAGATTGGAGTGCCACCCAGTTGGACCTTATTCGGGTCAGTGGGTGCCACCAGAACCAGTCGCGCTGTACCTATCCGCTGTAGTAAAGCAATACCGTCACGATACTGCCACGATACTATCACGGTACTACCACGAGACTAGTGTTGGTGGCTCGTGCCACCTAGTGTAGCACCCGCCAGTCTGGCTGGCTGTTCGTCGGCGGCACTCGGTGAGTGGCAGAGGCACTGGCCGGCGCAGCACCGAGTCACCTCGAGTCATTCGCGCCGCAGCCACCGTGCAGTGCTCACCTCGACCAGGACTCTGTCCGATCGCCCCACACTCTGGTTACGCTCCTCATCAACTCCACTCGTCGCTATATTATGTGACAGTGAGTCTATGTAGGTGCAGTATAACTGTGCATCCGGACTCACACCACCATGGAACAGTGTACCATCTGGTACGAACCAGACCAAAGCCGTGTAGAAGAGTATTGCTGCACGTGTCGCGCAGCCATCTGGTCACATAACCGGCACAATCCGTGTCGGTCAGAAACCGAGCTCGTCCCCTTTCCGTGTTACCCCTACCATCGCCGTTCAAGGTGCCAAATGAGAAGTCAACAGTTGAGGCCAGGCTTTAGATGGCACTGGCACTGGTTGCTAATAGCAACCCTCTTACTCGCCGTCTGCACCCATGCCGAATCTGTCAACACGTGGCGGAATCTCCGCAAGTCATCGCGGCGGATTGATTCCGCATCACAATCAGTGAGAAGATTACCGGTGCAGCATCACAATTACTCTTCGGTGCTGCTTGCCACCAACTACGGACGCACCGGGCGTCACACGCCACCTTACAACCCCAGTCCGTACTACAACCAGCAGCTCATGTCGATTCCGTACACAAACCACCAGTTGGTCTTCCAGCATCAAATGCTGTCACAACTGGTGTCATCCTCTTCACCCAATGCGCCATCACAAGTCAACCCAAACACACCACAACAATCGAATCAAATTCCTCGCAACATCCACCGAGTAGACAGCAACGACCTGTCAAGCTCAGCTTCAAGTCCCAACATGCTCAAGGTCAAGGGCTCCAAGTGGTGGTAAGTTTCTTGTTGAACAGTGCGAGTTGGTGTGTCCATCATGTTTGTGTGATAGTGGTCACTGGTCAGCGATGCGCATCGCCTGATATTCATTTTGCACCGTGTGACATGTACAGATTGCAATTTGATTGGACACTAATGTCATTAGATCTAATGAGGAGCACCATTAGCATCTGACAACGACTGTGACTAGCGCGCACGCGTGCTCGCGCCGTGTCAGACGGGTCATTGCACATACAGACTGAAGGTGAGACTCGAGGAGTCCTAATGAGCAAACCAAGGTGAGTGGAGTGAGTGACCAAGTGACAGTGGACATCAACTTGCCCACTCTCTTCGCTCATTTGGTGTCAGGGCAGAGGTTGAGCGTCACTGGGCCACAGGGTCATCGGGCACTGCGAGGTCTCTTAATTTGCCAGCTCGCACCAGTGAAGCAGCCAGTCAAATCTGTAGACTGTGCAAATCTGTGTTCTGTTTTGTCTCTGCCGTCGAATCAATTTGTTTCGGGCGCGCTCGGCTCACTGTCACCGAGGACACGCACGTGAGCCCACCGTGGCCCACGAGCACGAGCCACCCTTCATGATGCGTCTCTCTCTCTCACCTTCTCATCCAGTGCACCCTATGCAAAGAACCTTTCTCTTTTTCGCTCACACCTAACCTGTGATTAGTCGAGCCACCTCGAAGCTCATTAGTTCATCTCACTTGCCAACTGCCATACCGGTGGCAGGTTGACTCTCTCTCTCTCTCTCTCTCTCTCTCTCTCTCTCTCTCTCTCTTGGGACCCACTCTTGGGACTCGTGCCATTTGCATAGCACTTCCTGAGCCAGACATGACCATAGGCAGGTCACTCGGGTCAAGTGCTTTGGCGAGACGAGCACGAGTCGCATCTGTCAGCTCGAATCACACTGACACATGGCGGCACCACGCACATGCTAAGTGCCATTTGCAAGCTTATCTAACGACACAAACAACTCGCTTCGTCGTTCAGTGTGCAATCTTATGAATCATCATCCTCACACCAGTGTGCCTCGCAGCCATTTGTTACATTGTTGAGGGTCACAAGCTCATTCTCATTCTCCCTTTCCTCGTTTAATCATAATAATCAATTATAAATCGGTTCAACTAGGTTTGTGCTAAATATAATACGAATCTAATTGAGTTTGGTGAGCTTAATTAAGGACACCAATTGCCAGATTTTATTTCTACACACACGTTTAGAGAAGAAGATGAAATGCCACAAAAAACCTATGAAGTGAGCAACAAAGACGACGTCAGGTGTTTGTTTGATTGATTGGAAAAACGTCAAAACCCAAGTGGTAAACGCCCAACATGTGTGCGTGTGTGTGAGTGAGTGAAAGAGGTCAATCTGGAGCTTGATGACTTTTGACCTCTTCTCTCTCTCTCTCATTCTCTTTGCAGACTATCCACGCATGCAAGAGATTTCGATAGCAGATATTGGCCACTAATGGCATTCGATTTGCCCGAGCCACCAGGTCGATTATCCAATCAGACCTGACGAGATTGAGAAGAGAGAAAGATTGAAGTAAGCGATAATCGTTGCTACCGTTCAGGGGTCACGAATCAGATTCGCTTGGTGGATGCTCGCTCGATTAGCATCAAATCATGTGCCATTGGGTAGATTTCTCCTTCTCTCTCTCTCCATCATTTCATTCTTTCATTTCTTGAGTTTGATTTTTAAAAAATCAGTTTGGTTGATAAGATCTTTTGCACTCGGAAAATTCTTTGGGTCTCTTTCTCTCTCTCTTTCTCTTTAGGTATGTACTCCTCATTGGTACGGTGATTGACACGTAGAGCTCGCGTTCCACACGGGTCAGTTTTTGGAGAGAGGGAAAGAGAGTGCGAAACTTGAGAGAAAGAAAGAAAGAGAGAGAGAGAGTTTTGACACCTCGGCTTGTCAATTCTGTCTATCGTGGCGTGATCAACGGTGGTGGCCTAGCACAACCACGCGTCCGCGTCCTGTCAAATTAATGCTAATTAAATGGCACACTCTTCACCATCGCACTTAGTATATGTATGCTTCGTATGTGCGTGTGTGTGTTTAGACACTACTTTGATAACTTTGTTACCCTCCTTGAAAGAGACCTAAAAAGACGGACAGAACAGGGAGTGAGAGAGAGACTCTTCAGACAGAGAGACTATTCGGCTCGTTAATGACCTTATCTTATCACGCCTCGTCTTCAAATGAACCAGAAGAACGAAGGTTTCGTTAAGTCATCTTCATCACAACATACATACGCATGAGAGAGATACGCACACCACGCATGTCTTACTTCGATGGTTGCCATTGAACTCTACATTATACAACTGTTCATTCGAAACTTTTTTTACAAATTCCAGTTGGTTTGTTTTAATTATTATTTATATGTGATTCTGTATTAGATTTTTAAAATACCAACTCTACGTTCAATAAGCAATTTATTTTGGTTTATGTTGAAGTGAAATAGTCAACTGTACTTATTCAATCTAATGTTTATTGTCAAGGTGGCGGTGATTTGTACCAATTGTTTTGTGATTGGTTACTCAACTCTTTATTCTCTCTCTCTCTCTCTCTCTCTCTCTCTCTCTTTGGTCTAGTGCGGCACGGCAGTTAACCCAGTTTGATCAAAATCGATCAGTGGTGAATGCATTTGTTGCGTCTATCGATTGTGATGGTGTACTTTGCGGCACACTAATACATAACTAATCACAAATCAATTGCACAAACACACCAGGTTGAGTTTGGAGACAATGTGTCCCAATGCATCAGCCCACAATGGCTCACACTCAACCCAAATACAAACATCCTTTCTCTCTCTCTCTCTCTCTCTCCAAAAAACAGATTCCACTCGACTCACCTATGCAAAGAGTAGTACATTTACTGAGATCAATTTCCTAACTTTGTAACTCGAGAAGCAGAATTCAACGCTCAATGACAGTTCAAGTTCAAATTAAATCCTAATAACCTGTTTTCGAATTGTTTTTTGCTTATAAATTCTTTTGGCATGATTCTGATTGATTCTGATATGGTTTGTCTATCACTTATTCACGTTAGCAGTGAGAGAGAGGCTAATTCCAGAAGCTTGACATTCTTCGCTGTTGTGTGACTGTCTGGATAATAGTAGATAAACTCGGAAAATCACGATAACCTTAGCAATGCATTCTGCCACACATTGGAGCTGGCTCTTCACTTCTCTATCGTTTAATTAAGCAAGGTTTTGTTATTCCGACAACTGGACTGACTCGTTGATACAGATCGATGCTGACAGGTGCCGCTGGGAACAGGGACAACACTGGCCGAACTGGCCAGACGCGGTGGCGTCGTGATCGGCGCCACGGCGCGAGCCACCACTGATTGCCCAAATCTAAATTGACTTGCACTTATCGAGTTTATATGTAATCCAATTAAACACACAGGCAATGTTATGTTGACTGGCCATAGCGATGACAGCCACTCACTGATAGCGTGTTCATCTTGACAGACTCTCCTCTCATTCAAAGGGGTCAACATCACTTGGTCAAGATCTACACAAGCTAGGAGAGTTTTAAAAAATCCTACCTGGGTGGTTTGCCTTAATAGAACTGATTATTTTAACTCTATCTCCGTTTAGAAGCAAAGGAGGAAGTTTTTTAAATTAAAATATGAAGATACGAATACGATACATAACATCATCATTTATTAGTCATGTGACAAGATATCGCGTTACATATGCTTGAAATCCCTACTTACACAGTCCATTAGTAGTCAGATTGAATCAATTAGCTTGTCGAAAGTGTTAAAGGGAAAAATTGACAATTTTTAGTCACTTAACTGTGTGTGTGGATAAATAAATGAAGATCTACTTGAATGCACAACTAGTAGAAACTAACGATTGTGCTCTCGATTGTAGGGACATTGGTCGTGAACCATCGGAAGCAATGGTGACACACATGGATGGACGACACGCAAACGCTATTCTACCCAACAAGATTACATCGAGCATGTTGAGCACGATGAATCTGCCATTACGCAAGAAGCAACGTCGTTTGGTGCGAGATAATCCCGGCGTGCTCAGTGCCATCTCCAAAGCAATGCGACTTGCTATCAGTGAGTGCCAGTATCAGTTCCGAGATCGTCGCTGGAACTGTCCCGTCAATGACTGGAAGAAGGGCAAGAATGTCTTTGGGCGTATCGTCCAACGAGGTAAGTTAACCCCCCTTTTGTGCTACATTTAACTGTAACTAACTAAACTATGATGGAATTGGTAGGGTGTCGTGAGACGGCCTTCATTTATGCACTGACTAGTGCCGCAGTAGCACATTCCATCGCCAAGGCTTGCACTGAAGGTATGTGATGTATAAGTTTATCATAGAATAATCTGACCACGATTGATATACAGGTCAGATTGAAACGTGCACCTGCGACTACAAACACAATCACAGGAATGACAAAGAATTGATGAGTGGCATCGACTGGGAGTGGGGCGGATGCTCCGACAACATCAAATTCGGATACAAGTTCTCCCGTGATTTCGTCGATGCTGCCGAGCGAGGTCGAGATTTTCGATTTGTGATGAATCTCCACAACAACGATGCGGGCCGTGAGGTAAGTCGGATTAGTGCTGTCACTAGAAAACAAACCAGCCATAACCAACGGGGCCAGATGGGTTGAGAGTGGTGCGCTATGTGTTGACTTGTTGCACCAACAGTGCAAGTGCAAGTGACAACATACACACTGCTTGTCAACAGTTCGTCGCGCTTGATTCGGCCAATTTGAATCTCCGAGCGCTAGTGCACTGTCCCCCAAGGTGAAACAATAGACCAGGGCCCGTTCGGGGGTAAATGAACCGATCACTTGGAAACGGTGTGTTTGTGCACTTTGTCATTCGCACCAGGGGATGTGTCATCGAGCCAGTGTTTGAGTGATCATCATCATCACCGCTTGTCACACTTTGGACACCCTGTCTCGAGTGAAGAGTGAAAGCGTTCAACACGTAGTGACACAGTGGCCTTGCACACACATAGTGCCAGTGAGCTAGCGAGGTGGCCCGAGTAGGCCACCACACTTCGGGAGGTGTCTTCATTACCTTGCTCAGTGGTGTCAAGTGGATCACTGACCGAAGTAATGAAGACATTCCATGGACAATGGGCGCACACGACCCCACTGGTCCCCTACCGCCCATTGTGCCATTGTGCCCAGGGTCGCCGATTATCGATCGATGATGTTATGCGGGCGGGCTAGTGAGTGACACGGCCACCGCCGGCGGCGTGTGCTCCACGTTGACAGCGACACTAATGATCGCCTTTAAGTAACTGGTCTACAAGCTACCCCGTGGCGGACCGCTTCTACCAACAACACCACTACACACTACACGGGAGCACTGAGAGGTCAAAGGCTGGCCTGTCACCGCAGCCATCAAGCCACGTTGGCCAGGTAACAGTAAGGAGAGGACCCTTGCTCGAGCTGGCATGCGTAACAAATCGTTGATTTCTCTATTTGCCCTTCGATTATGACTGCTGCTGTGGCTGGCTCAGTGTCGCGCACACTACATTCTCCAGGAATCTCTAAGAGTAACTCACAAATGGCAATAGAAGCAGGGTCGTTCTGTCACCACCGATCTAGCACGAATGCGATGAATGGAAATGGCCGCGTGTGGCTCACACACTGCAGCCTACATAACAAACGATTATGGCTTGGATCGTTTTGTTCGATCAAGACAAATTCGAGCACAAGTTGGCTTTTCAAATGTAACAGAACAGTGACAAGCCGCCGCCACTTTGGCGATCCCACACACATACCAGCTGGGAAAACAAACATAACTAACTGCTGGTGTGGTCACTGGTGTGGACACTACATGGTCCCGGATGGCTCCATGTGTCACACAATTGGCCCCAACGCTTGGCATGTGTCGCCCGTGGCCATGACTCACATGGTGCAGCTTGCATACTTCCTCGTTCAATAAAATCACTCTCGCGACACGACAAATCAATTAGCCACCAGAGGTGCTCATATGTTTCTGTGTGTGTGCGTGTGTGGTCATCCACCAACCGACTGACCAGTGGCCATCGTTCGAGCGATGCTATCACACACGACACTAATTGCGCACACCACCACTAAGTGCTCGAGTCGACGATAACGAGCAGCTATTCTCCACACTTCTCAACTACCACCATCAGCAGCATTCATAACTTTTTTGTTGTTGTCGTGCTTGGCACAAATCGCAATTAGTCACCTTTGACCTTGCAATGAGACGGTATCGAGACAAACAAGAAAGAGGGGTAGAGAAAGAAAGAAATGGTAGGAGACATTCTCTCGGCTTGTGATTCTCCGCGTGATTTATTATTTCCACATTCACAACGAGGTAAAGATTCCACCAAGATGATGATAGACATCTCAACAGGTTGCTGTGTGATGATTTTATCTGTTGATTATTTTTCCTCATGCGCAAATCTATGATCATACACTTATTTTTTCCTGAATCATACCCTAGAGAGAGGTTAATTATGCGTTGGATTGAAACGATCGCAAAGAGAGAAATAAGAAATTGAGCGTAGTGTGTGTGTGTGTGTTCAGAGCCCGATGAACGCACAGTGGCACAGATGGGCCATACTGCCACTGTTGCTGATGATGGTGAGTTGAAGCTTGCGAGATTGCTCATTTCACGGCTTCAGTCCGAGGCTCACCTTTTTTCGGACTCGTTTCTCAGAATCGAGCTGCGGTGATAATAGAGCAATCAAGACTATAGAACACAGCCACCCGAGTTGGTCTTCAGTTCTCTCGTGAGAAAGTGTTGGTGTCGGTGCCCTCAGTTACGTAGCGTGTCATTGTGTCTGTCTGGCCTTGTTTTGCCCGGTGCTGGTGGCCACTCGGCCAGATCCAATCACCGATCGATGATTGCATTTCTCTCTCTCTCTTTCTCTTTCTCTCTCATGCACAACTTACACAACGCTACCATGCAAATGGGTCTCATTTACAGCTTTGAAGCTGTAAGCAGCACTGGGCACTG
Organism: Papilio phestus; assembly: GCA_018231625.1. Classification (NCBI taxonomy): domain Eukaryota; kingdom Metazoa; phylum Arthropoda; class Insecta; order Lepidoptera; family Papilionidae; genus Papilio; species Papilio phestus. The sequence goes on along the minus strand of DVQH01001884.1, from coordinate 1,346 downwards.
ATTTATGTGGTTTCACGCTTTAATTCCGCCATTCTCTCTCTCTCTCTCTCTCTCTCTCTCTCTCTCTCTCTCGCTTGTCCTCTTTCTCCTTTCTTGTTCTCAAACACACTGGTCAGTGACGACGAACAAATTAGCCTCAAGATGCATGGCTACTGAATACTTTTGCCCTTAAGCAACAAACACACACACACACACAGACGAAATGAATGCTACTGAATTCATGAGCACTATTACAATTCTACATGTACGCTTGTTAGAAGAGTTATAAAAGACTTCCATCATCGATAATCGAGAGAAAGTATATATTTATAAGAGATAAAGCAAAAAGGGGTTTCTAAGAGGGGTACTTACCAGACCGGTGGGTAGTAGAATGGCATTATCAATGCTAATAATCGGTGTCAAGTTGTGTGCCTCTCTCGCACACAATCCATCTCGCTTTGGTCGTCGTCTTCGTCTTCTTCGATTAATCAACCAATTTATATTCATAGTCCCTCTCCCTCTCCCTTTAGTACATTTATCTAATGAAGCAATAAATCTATTTGTTGAATTTCTTAAAATATTTATTATTTTAAATTATATGAGTTTGTTTTCAACTTCATGAGTTTTTGAAAAACATTTAATTTTATATACATATATGAACTGGTTTTATTGTTATCACCAATCTACCAACACACATTCACTCCCTCTCTCTCTCCCCAATCGGTCAAACTGGTCTTAGTTAGGAGAAGGTTAAGTGAGGAGAAAAAGTTAAACTAACCTGCTTTTCGGTGTTTTCTTGCAGCACGTGAAGCAAAAGATGAGACGAGAGTGCAAGTGCCACGGCATGAGTGGATCATGGTATGTATCTTGTTGTCTGCTAATAAAGATGATTAAATAAATATAAAATGTCTTAACACTTACACGTTGACTTTTTACAGTACGGTCAAAACGTGTTGGATGCAGCTACCCTCATTTCGAGAGATCGGCAACGTTCTCAAGGGTCGCTTCGACAATGCCTCGCGAATCTCGGTCAGCAACGATTACCGTGGGATAACGCGAAAAATGTTCAAAAGAGTCCCACTTAAACTATATGAAACTGGTAAGTCCCGAAAAATTTCACCCGACAAAAAAATGTAAACCAATTCCAATCTAATCACTGGTTCACAGGTTATGTCACTCCTACTGAGAATGATTTGGTCTACTACGAAGAATCACCGGATTTTTGCACCGCAGTACCGAAATTCGGTGTGATGGGCACACAAGGTCGCATCTGCAATGCTTCATCTATCGGGGTCGAAGGTGAGTCCAATTCGAGAGAGAGAGAGAGAGAGAGTGGTTAGAGAAGCAAAAAGCGCAAGAGCGTTTGA
>DVQH01001883.1:0-11284 GCA_018231625.1 Papilio phestus | reverse complement strand
ACATTAAACATAGTACATAGAACAGAGAAAACCATGACCATATTATTCATTAATATATAGGAGAATATTAAATTAATGAATAATATGGTCGTGGTTTTCTATGTTCTATGTTCAATGTTATGTCATTTCTGGTATTCTGCCCTCTACGTTTTTGTATTGTGAGAGTTACGCTCCTTCTTCTGTTCTTAACCGATTCGAATCTAACTTCTGTGCTTTGATTCTAATTGTATACAATAATATATATTTCTATATATATTATATATATATAAAATAATATATTTCAATTCGATTCAAGTTTTGTGCAAAAATTTTCGAATTCTCATTCAAATTCATTTGGCATTCGAATTTTTCCTATTTTCACTCGATTCGTTTCAAATTTGCATATTCCTATTATGGAAACTCTAGTTTGACGTCGGCAGCTTTGCTGCCGTTTTTTACAAGAGGCCCTCTTGTAAAAATAGATATTTATTAAAAAAAACGTTTTAACTTTTTCGCTCCCGATGGCGTTATCGGGACGTGTGTCCCGTTCATTCAATTAGCGATATAAGGCTTATCTTTTACTGATAATCTTTTGGATCGAAAGGGTTAACAAATTTCTGATAATTTATCAGTGATACGACGTCAAACTGATCCGGAGTACTTGTTTTAAAATCTATTTACATTCTAAGCGTTGCGTCGTGCAAGTTGTGAACTGTTACATTTGGATTTGAACCTTCTTAGACAAAGTACAATAAAGCACCACATTTCATTTTTTGAAAACTAACTCGACCACTCATCGATACCAAAGAAAACACTCACCACGCTACACTCAATGACTGACAAAGGACCATTCAATAGCACTGTTAAAGTTCCAAGTTAAACCAGAGTCTAGCCTAAGTTTGAATGTACAGTGTGCATTCAAATAGTGTCCCCATTCAATCAATGTTGATTCAAACTTAGGATGTCACTGGGATAAATCAAACCGAATAGAACAGAGACATCAAATCATTAGTTCTTCACACTGCAGTTTGTGTAGTACGCGATGGCAATTGTGTTTCGTGGAATATATCGATTTTAAAGTCAATTGTGACACTTTACCGTAGTATTGGACTAACAGCAAAAAATAGGACAGATAAGTGTTTTTATTATTAATTACTTTGTTTATCACTTATTATTACTTGTTTAAGTGTAATAGACTGCTAGTGTCACCTGATGGTTAATGACGCCTAGAAGACTTTAGCAGTACACTCTAACACTCTCTGTATGATGATAATATATCTAGAGCTATGTTCTTATTGCTAGTAAGCAAAAGAGTTAATCTCCAAGTGACAGTGGTGAAGATGTGCATTGAGTAGCACACTGTCATGCCAGAGTAGCCTATCAGCCCAATGACCATGAAGAAAGGCAGCGCGGGTAGGGAATAGGGGACGGCCCAAGTGACCGCTGGGGTCTAATCACAGTAGTGTGAATGAAGAAACGAGTGGACGGCTAAAAGCATGAATGGGGAGAAGTTGGGCAAATGGGAGGTGTCTCTACCGATGCCAAACTGCTCAGTGCTTAATGGAGTGCATCAATTCAATTGGTGGTCCTAATTTCAACAGCAACAGACGATCCACTAGACGTTCGTCTTACTCTGTTTAGCGAAGTAATTGAATTGATGCAGGGTCTCGTAGATAAGCATGAATGATTGTAAACTACGACGATGTAGGCGGGCGTTACGTAAAGGACTTACCTGCCCGGACTAGAGCTAGCGACCGAGAGGAGAGAGCAAGTGCGCCGAGCTCGTCATCTGGCCAGATCAGTGCCGCTGCATGTTTCTCCATTCAGTTGACTTCGGTGCGTCGACCGATCGTGCTGCCACATGCGAGCGGGTCGGTCTTCTATGCCGACTATGTTCTCCCTAGTTTCCGCTGGTTTCCACTTAGCTCGTGTGCAAACCCACATCCAACGCCCCCTCCTGATTCACTCTTAGTCACTGGCACCACCAAACGCACCATGTTTCATTTGGAAAAACGGTGTTTCTACTTGTTGATGGCCGTGGTCAGTGTCATTCACGCCTATCCACACCATCAACGCATTGATCACTGTTCCCAGGTGCGCCAACTCTACCTTCATCACCACAAACATGGATCGACGCACAACCAGTCCCCAATGTGCACTCACAGCTCAACAGGTTGTTGTCATGGCCTTGACTCGGCCATAGAACAACAATCGCGTGATGAACTATCCAATCAACTTACTATCATCTCTCAAATTGATTTACTTGACTCTCAGTATACACAACTTGAGTCTCGCATTCAAAACAAGTTGGTTTGTATTTTCAATCAAAGTGATGCTTCAACTCATCGTGATGCACGACGCGACGAACACATTGTTCAGATATCCAATGAACGTTTGTTAAAATTAGTCTACTCTTATATTGTTTCGGACCCTAATCACAGTGAAAATGGTAAAATCGAAGAACATGTTGACAAGCTTATTGGAGATATCTTTATCAACGAGCTTCAAAAAGCTCACGTAAGTGATATTACTATATTTTTTTAATTTAGCTACTTTTATAATTAGACAATGGCTTATATAATTTATATTCTTTACAGAACAAGAAATACGCCCCAGAGTATGTTTCTTGTCTAAATACTTTTTTACTTGAAGAATCGAGTTTGTTGTCCACTCGTCAGCTTATGGTTCGTCGTTTATATCGTGCTATCGAAACCTCCAGGTAAGTTGCTAGTTTAGATGCCGGTGGTCTCACATTCCAGACTGACACAAGAGCACTCATAGCTTGCCGCAAGCGTTTCAATGAGTTGAACTCTACCCTACACGCAGTGAATGGCTGACAAGTTTTTTGTAAAGAAAACTAAATTTAAGTAAAAACAGACTATATTTTGACTAAAATATAAAATCAGTCACGTTTTTGGGCTAATTTTTAAGCCAGTTTAGAAATCACTAACCAGTTTTGCTCAAAAAGAAAACCACTTTTCGCTGTGTGTAACAGTGATACTTCTCAACAATCAAATACTAACTGAAAAGTTTAATAGATTCTAAATCTTCCGAGGATCTAGACCGGCTTCGACAGATTATAGCTATAGGGGAGATGGAATTGGTTAAATTTTAACTTTAACTTAAAAGCCAAAGTTAAAAGCGTATCATTTAATCAGAAATGTTTGATTGATTGCTGAAAGAGGCGGAGCGTGAATGACTTCAAAGTTCGAATTTCAAGTATTGTTCGAGATTAGACCAATTAATTTAACAATAAAACTGGCTAAGATAGGGCTCTCAGCTTAACCCAAACGAAAATCTAATTGGAAGAAAAACGGCTTTTTAAGATCAATTATGAAGTTGCTTTCGTAAATAAGTGCAGTTTTTTCGGCGTTTGTGTTAAGCTGAGAACCCTAGCTAAGAGAAGGAGGAGATTCTCAAGTCTGAGCTTGATTTTGTCTAGCGATTATATTGTGATATATAATAAGTTGATCGAAAGATTCAATCAAAATCACATATACGTTTTTTGTGAAGGACCTCCTGAACAATAAAAATGGTACCAAATGAAACAAATTTTATTGTGGATGAATGTCCTTTATAGAAGCTGTAGTGCTGAAGCTTTTCTTTTGCTGTTCTCAGTTCTTCTTCAGAAGTGTTGAGCTACTCACGGTGGGGCAGGTAGGGTAAAATCCGGTCGGTGGCGGCGAAAGTGAGTGGAGGTGGTGGTAGTCGAGCCGCGAGAGCACATTTTTGACATACCATTGCGGTGTGCGTGTGGTGGCCACTCGGCGCGCCTGCCTGGCGCATCCCCTAAGCAACAACGGCGGCCAGTCAAAGGTCAGCTCAATCGCTTGCCCTTTTGATTGGCTCTCCACAGTCGCTCTGCTTCTTGAGGCGAGACAAATTTCTTTGTCGTTAACCGAGCATGGAATGACATTCATAATCAAACTAACCACATTCCTCTCATCTCTAGATTGATTCTCAAGTCACTAGAGCTCTCGTCTTCTCTCCTGGAACGTGCAAGGAACATTCAAGTTGATGAGCAATGTGTGCGTCAATGGGCTTCCACGTTTCACTGTGCCCGGTGTAATGGACAAATGGGCGAAGAGGTGCGTCCTTGTGCATCTCTCTGTCGGCACACGTTGGCCAATTGTTTCCGCCTTTCTCACTGGACGCTCCTCGACACCCTCTTTCGCACAATGGACGGTTCCTTGAATCAATTGATTAACTTGGTGATCAATTCTTTCAATCCGGAAACCATAATGGCCAGCCAACATATGGAGCTGATGAAGGAGGCACGCGAAATAGCAGTGATCAACAGTGAACGTCTTGCTAAGCAAGTAAGTGATTCTCTCAAATTGATTCATATGCGCTCGCACCGGTTCTCACTGTTCACTATGCGTGCTCGAGATTAGAGGCTATCTTAGCAGTTCATCTCGCGCTTTACGGAAACAGGGGTGCGTTCAAGGAGGCACGAGTGTGCACAATGTAGCTTGAGCGTGGGTTTGCGCCAAGAGGGTGAGAATGGAATGCCGGAATCTGACTAAGGTCGCGATCACGTTCAGCCATGAAAGGCAGCAATAAAGTTGTTTCGCTTTCTCTTCACTCTCCCCACCTTTGCGACGTGCTCTCGCACGCCTATTATGTCTCTCCTGCTCCTGCGCGCGTCTATCTGTGTGCTTTGAAATTGGCCAACACGGTCCGGATTCTAACTTGCTGCCGGCGTTTCCTTTTCACTCACGATGACCGCGACCGTGCGTTGTTCCAACGTTGAGAATGGACAACACAGGCAAGCCGAACTCGTTATGGGGCAGTCTGAAGAGGGTTACTTCGACAGGACACAGCCGACAGTCTGTGATAGGTCCCGGCAGCACCACCTGCTGCTGCTGCGGAATGTCTATGTATTTGTGTGTGTGTGTGGTGTGTGCCATCGTAGTTGCCAGGCTTGGCTAATCGACATGCTTCTCGTGATACTATTGCCTCCTCGTTATTTATTTAGCTCAGTATAAACACAAGCTTGTGCCTACACTTGATGATGACCCATTGTCTTGTAGCTTTGTTGACATTACATGATAATGGATCTTGTATAACGAACTGTTGTTACTCCTGATTAGTGTCGTATGAGTACTATCATCACTCCACTTTTGGATGTCGATTCTTGGAAAATGTGACATAAAGGGAGATGGAGAGCATTTTTCCAGTGTATGAATGTGCGCATATGAGCTCACTTATTCCACATAATCCGACACTATAATGCTGACATGCCGTCCGCATCCACTGGGTTGTCGCAATTTTTAAAATGAGATTGAAGATATCGAATTTCGTGTATTGCTGAACTGTTAAGCTTATCTTACCTAAACATGAAATATTACCGATGATGAAATGCGCTAAGTAAAAGGTGATTTCTCAGTGTTGTCGGGACCTGTCAAAGTAGGACCTGGTGGTACCTTAGTGTGTGCAGTGGCGCTAACGACCTCTCTCGCACCGCGCTAATTTGGCTTGGAGTGGTGGCACCGTGGCAGGCAGTGCACACATTCCTCTGTCCTAATGATTTCTAAACATTGCGGTTGGTCCTTTGGTGGTGACCCCTGGACGCACTAGGCAATCGCTTTTCAATCGGAAGTCTCTCTCTCACCACCATTTACCTGGCCGCTCACAACCGAGACCAATGGCAATTGTTGTCCTGAGACGTCTCCCCCTCAGCCACTGCTCACGACCACCTAGTGGGCACTCATTTTATAACCCTCTTGGAGGGTGAAAAGGAGTCAACCCATTTTATTTGATATACTTCTCAATGTATCTACTTGTTGATGATGACTATTTTGCTTGTTTCTACTCAAGCAATCTATGTTAAAGTGAAAATGGTCATATACAAGTTGGACAGCATCATGATAGAAAAGGCAGTCAGCATTAAAGATATAGCTTCGCATCGATTACCGGGTGGACTAACCTAGTTCTCCATTTTAGGCTCGAGTCGCTTGCGGTCCTCCAAAACGATACTTTCGCAGCATATCGATGGACAACACCTACGATTACTACAACTATTCAAAGACTTCCGAAGAGGACCTAATGGCAACGAATAACTTAAGTTTATATGTCTTGCTGCAGTCATTGGGTCATCTTTTCAGCAAAAACAAGGATATGTTTGCCAAGTAAGCGCTATAATTTTTTCTGAAATATTCATTGTATAACTCTTTTAAAACATTAAATTTAGATTCCCGGACGAGAGCTGCCAGACATACTCGAATAACGATTGCTGGGATGGGATGAGAATGGTTAGGTAAGATATCATTGAAAAAACCAAAAGCGACAAGTACTAACAAGACCATTTGTGCAGTACCTATGAGGAATCAGTGGAACCAGCGAGAAACGAGACCGAAACGAGCATTGATGGCAACTCACTGTCTCACCAGATACGCGAACTTGGTGCTCTAATCGATCGCTATAGCAACTTGAGGCTAACTCGAGGCAACCATAGCGCCATGTTGGCAGTAAATGATGATGAAGACTATTCTGCCATTGGTGACGATGAGCGTGATGGCTTCTCCGATTTGGAGGATGGCAGTGGAAGTGGTGACGGTTCCGGTGACAGATCTAGCACAAACATGCCGGATCTGCCACAAACCACTCAACCCGATTTGATCTTTGAACCAACCTATGTCTCAAATGAAGATGTCAAGAAGGTTATTGAAAATCCCAGCAGTATTGCTGTAAAGATTTCCATTTCAAACTACTTAGTTTCCCTTACCCTTTCGGTTCTTATTCTCTTCTCTACGTTTTCGTTAGAAAACTTTCTTCTCCGATAACGTCTGCCACTTAGGCGTCGTTATGCCTTTCAATTGCTAGGCTGTGATACTGAGTTCTGCTTGATTTTCTTTGTACATATACGACGAATGTTTTGTCTCATTTTTTGTTCCATTGTTTTCATTTGGCTACTTTATGCCGAAATGTGCCATTTTGATTTTTTTGTTATATAAAGAAATAAATATATATTTTTTGTATTTATTACTGAGAGGATAAGATACACCAATGGTTGGACAGTATCTGGTAAGTGTGACTAGAATGTGCCCAAAACATGATTGGCCTGTGTGCGACAGTCTTATCGGCAGAGCACACTTGGCACACACATTGCCGACGGTTAGTCAATCGACAGCACTTTCGAGAGTGACGAGCCACCGACGAACCATCTTACGTACGCTTAGATGTGAACGTGTTTGCACACCCCACCACTTCCATCCACACTCTCAGTGTCACTGTTAGGACATCCGCTGCAATCTTGCGTCACATGCCGCAAATCTCGTAGCGCAGTTATCAGTCTGTCAAGCTGAAGGCAACTTAAAACCTGAACCCGTGAAGAGTGTCTGTAACAGTCTGTCCGTGTCACTCACTTCATGGAGTCTGCAATGGAACGAGGCGTGCCTATGTCCCCAGCCAATGCACTGATGATGCACTCCAATCAGACTAGTGTGATCACCAAGAGTCCACCGTTGGTAAGCTTGTCGCCGCAGTACCAGATTGCCGAGATCGATTGCATCAGATCACCTGCTGGCTCGATGCCACTACATTACGAACAACTCGATTCCGGTGCGCTAACGCTAGTACAGAATCCCAAGCACCAAGTGATGGAAATGTCAGATGAGTGTATGTTTGTCAGTGGCAAACACTATGACCTCCAGTCATTCTATGATCTATCAAAAATCAAGCGTAAGCCTATTCCGGTGCCTAGCGAGAACAAAGATGATGCGTAAGTGACACCGAGCATTCTTGTAGTTCTCTCAATAACCTAGTCGTTTGACTGTAGCTATTGGGAACGGAGACGTCGCAACAACGAGTCAGCTAAAAGATCTCGTGAGATCAGGAGACTACGAGAGCTGCAAACCACCAAACGCATCATCTATCTCGAACAAGAGAATGTCAAATTACAAGCAGAGGTGAAGTTCCTGCGCGAGGAACTCAAACGATTACGCGAGAATGAGTTGCTTCCCTACCTAGTGAGAGGCAAGTCCACCATCAAATAACTACCTCAAGCATCGCCAGTGGCGATACCACCCACCACCAATGGTATTACTCATAGTCGGATGCTTTATTTCACATTTTCATTGTTAATAATAATATAATATAATAATATAAAAAAATCAAAACTATTATTAAATTGGTCTGTGTGTGCATTAGAGACTTAACACATGAATACAACATTGGGCGATATATCAGTTGGTAAGGATTCGAGTAAAGGTGCAAACTGAGAGGCACGTGTGTATACAATGGTTTGCCCAAAACAAGTTTTGTGTCGCTTACCATCATGTCATTTTTGTGTCATCAACAAATAATTTAAAAAACACCGCTTTTTGCAGATTATTGGCTGTCTGGCTTGACTAGCAATAAAAAAATTCCATTGAATGGGAAGTTTAGACAGAAACATGGCTGAGAAATACACAATTTAGAAAAGGATGCTAATTAGGGGCCGAATAAACATAGAAAAAAAGATACGTTAAATATAAAATGATATATTTAAAAAATAACATAAAAATACCAGGTTTGATTCCTGCGTTTTCAATTAAAAGAAGACAATTTTATATAGCTTAAAAAGAAGCAATTCTTTGCTCCAACATACACTCAAGCAACAAAATGACATTTTCATAAATAAAATGTGACCAACCATTTTCAAGAATAGCAACAAGCAACTTGAGCAATTTACAAAATAACACACTTCTTTCTGCGCTTCTTTTTCGACTGCAGTGCTGCACGAGTAGCCACTTCAAAAACCTCTCTGACGCCCTCTTTGGTCTTCGCACTGCATTCCAGATAACCAAAAGCATTAATCTTCTCAGCCATTGCTTTGCCTATTGAAAACAAATTCTTAGCAAAAATATAAATTAATAATGCTTAGTTACCTTCTTCAGTTGACACAGTCTTAATTTTCGACTTGATAGTATAAGGGTCGTTACGCAGGTCCTGATTTAATCAAATAATAAAAATAAATATAGGAAAATTACTTACAAAATAAAACAAACCTTTTTATTTCCAACAAGAATGACAGGTACATTTGGACAGAAGTGTCGCACTTCTGGGGACCATTTTTCTGGAATATTCTCAAGCGAATCAGGACTATCAATGCTGAAACACATCAGAATGACATCGGTGTCGGGATAAGAAAGGGGACGAAGGCGGTCATAGTCCTCCTGTCCGGCAGTATCCCAAAGAGCCAATTCCACCTATAAGTGAAGTGGTGATGAGCATATGCTAAGCAACCAGTGTTCACGCTCATTTACCTGTTTGCCATCAACCTCGATATCAGCCACATAATTCTCGAACACAGTTGGAACATAGAATTCGGGGAACTGATCTTTGCTAAACACGATCAGCAGGCAAGTTTTACCACACGCACCATCGCCAACGATGACAAGTTTCTTTCGTATCGAAGCCATACTGCTCAAGTGTTGGTCAAACTCGAATTAAACCCAATGCGGTGATGCACACGAATATGGGATGCCAGACGAGATGTCCTAAGTACACATAGAGCACAAGTGTCAAAGGATGCCAGGAATATGGCTTACAGCTCCGGCAGCAATAGATGTAAGCGGCAAAGCCAGCCAGAGAGTAGCAACAGAACAACGGGAGAGAGGTAGAGAGAGAGAGAGAGAGAGAGAGAGAGAAAGCGAGTGGAGAGAGCGCAACGAACACACTGGCGCTAAGTTACCTTCACTCTGCTGGTGCGCCACCGTACGGCTCTGTCTGGGGATGGCAACATTATTTACACGGTGCAGTGCACTAAAATTGTTTGCGTTCGTAGAGCTGGCTTGCCATTTGCCGGCCCACTGTTAATTTGATTCCACATTTTCCCTATTTTCTCAAAATTCCATAGTTTTTTCTATATGTGAAAAATGGGAAATTTAGGGAAATGTTGAGATGTACTCGTGTACTGCTGGCGCACTGCACCGTGTAAGTGTTGCCATTCCCTCTGCCTACACTGCACACCGGCTCGCACTGCCCCCGCCTCGCCCCATCTCCTCCACCTCGTTCACTGCCTGTTCACACGATGCACCCAACGGCAACGTTGCCATATAACCATTCTGGTGCCATCACGGTATCATGTCGGTGCCATCACGGTGTCATTACCGTGCCATAACGGTGGCATGACGGTTTTCAAACCAAATGCCATCGTGTTGACCTATTTTTATTCACCTAAACAATAGCAAACATTTTTTTAGTATAAACTTCATGCCAGTTTTTTATTTTATTTTATACTTCTGGTTAAATAATATATCGATTATTTTTGTTAATAAATAAAAAATTGATATAGCTGTATTGGTGGGATCATTTACAAATTAAACATTTTATCTGCCCCCAAAGTGAGAAAAGTATCCGGCGATAAGGCTTGATGGTAGTGTGTAGTTCAACACGAGCAAGTATAGCTGATCTGACTGTATTAATTTAGAATAAAAATTACAATGTATATTACGTTCAAAGTTACAATGAGTAGTCAAGTTTAAATTTGCATAAAATTTGAACTTGAAAAAGTGTAATCACTTTCACTTCAAAGAGTAGATGCTGACTAATGTTTGTTAGTTTGAGTGGTTGGTAATACCGGTACGACAAAACGATAGTCGTATTCCCCCAATTCACCAGTATTTGTTTTGACCGATGAACTCAACAAAGCCCTTTAGTGGATATGCTTCTAGCTAGTGTTGGGCTACCATATTCAGTGTATAAACGCGGCACGATGAGCAAGGTGTGCCGCCCTGACTTTGGAGATGCGGGGAAGCCAGAAAAAGCGCACCGAGTTCTGCGTGCAGTTCGCTGCAGTTCGCTAATATGAAGCTTCTATTAATTTAGTAATTTGCAACAGTTTACCATGAACTAGGATCGACTTTATCTTAGACTGCTGCAAATATACAATTAATTGAATTTATGCACTCATAGAAAATCATTTGGTTGTTGCGGGTGTAGACCCAGTGACCGTCTCGCTACTCTTATCTCTTCACCCAGACCCAGTGCTATGCCTTTTTCCATGTAGTCAATGTTTGATGCTCAACAGTGCTAGCTAACTAGAACAGATGAATTCTGAGATTGAATTGATTCTAGAATAGAGACTAAAAATAGATCAATGCTGAATTGATGAGTGCGTGCATGCAGCTTGTTGAGTGAGACAGTGCGGAGAGGCGGGCTGTTGAATGGAGCGCATCCACTGTATGTTCAGCCAACCGGCAGGGTTGGGACATGCGGAACGTGCATTGGAACGGACCACTGGATACAACTGCCGCCTTCTCCCCCCTCTCTCTCCATCTCTCTCTCTCTCTCTCTCTCTCTCTCTCTCTCTCTCTCTCTC
>DVQH01001882.1:0-11289 GCA_018231625.1 Papilio phestus | reverse complement strand
CGATGTGACGAAACAAGATATACTTGTTCAACTTGATCTTTTAAAGAATTAGGTCACAGTTCATCATGTTTTAGATTTTTACATAAAAATATAAAAACATAATGTCTTCATAGGATCATTTCTATAGTGAGATCTTCACGAAACATAACAAATGTGACGCAAACAAATTTGATAATACATTTAAACTTATTGTTTACTTTTATCGGGAATAATAACAAATAAAATAAACATAAACAATAGCTACTGCTGATAGAAATATCAATAAAGAGGGTTAGTTATCTGTGTGCCTCGATTACCTTTTAATATTGGGATTAAACGGTTTGTTAATATTGAAAATCCATATAAACAATAATTTTAGCAGTTACACGTACCATGTACATATACCATGTTGACAATATTTTTTAAAACTTTTCATGTAACAAATTAAGATATTTATGTAAGGTTTTAATTTTAGAAATCATTTAAACAGGTTATAGTTAAATTTTAAGGCATGACTCTATTTTTTCTAGCGCTTTCGTGTAAAGTTGGCTAAGCAAGTACGATAATCATTGTACAATATATTCGGCTGGAATACAAAAAAAAAATTGAAGAAAACACGTATAAAAATTTAAATGTAAATTTTCAACAAGTAAATGTTCAGTTACAGAGCAATTAATTTATGTTATGTTCTACAATACATAATGCATAATATAAATTTTTTGCACTTTATAATAGTGATAAAAGGTTGTAGAAATTTCGACTAAATTCGTAATTTGACAAAGATTAGTAAATAACACTGTTATTTATATTAAATACCGCTAAAATCCAAATTCATTATAAATTTTGACGTCGAAGCGAAGTGTTTAACATTCGTCTAATATTTGGCCATAACTGCACTAATACTTATACACGCAGTTAAAATAATGTATAAATTTTTACAGTTGTCATTTGAGCATTTTTAATAATAGTGTTAAGGATTTTACATTTGGCGTACATTGCTAGCATATTGCAAATCATATAGAATTTATTTTATATACATGTTTATGTGCGTATGGCGTGGTTTGAACTAGATCTTGGTAAAACTGTATGAAGTTATGTAATATAATGGGATGACAATATTTTCTCAACCGACACCAGAGTGCACGAAATAAACACTTATTTAAGTGAATATTTAAAACAGTCGGTTACACAAAATTCGAGTAATTAGCCACAAGTGACTAAGGTAATCCAAATTTTAAAGTATTCAAAGTAATTTTACATAATCGATCCCAGTCCAATATTCTTAAATACCCAAAACTAGTGACTCTACCTTGTTCCGCTAATCTTGTATTTTATATAAAGTTGTAGTTTACATTTGCAGGATAAAATTTATTGTAACATCACCTGTGGTTAATGAAGTTAGTCTTCCATAAATTCAATACACGACGAGCGACTTTACCATTATACTAAACGTTTTTTACAAAATTAAAGAAGTCAAAGTAATAAGAAAAATGTTTTTTTTAATGTCGCAAACATAGAGTATGATTGTTATAGAATAATGCCTTAGAAAGACTAGTTCAAACCAATGCCGTATTTCAGTGCCTATGCAAAAACCATTGATAAAACACGTTATGAACTAAGCTGCTAGATATTTTATGATAGAAACAAAATAATTAATTCAATGTGATGTCCACTGCGGTATGTGATCATATGCATAATTAGAGAAAGACAAAAAGGCAAAAAGACGAAAAAAAACGATGGGTACCATTTAAAATTTTGTATTAACAAACAAGCCAAAGTTTTGCTTTAAAGTGAAAAGAGTCATACATCTGGAATAAACCGTGTAAAAAATGTATTTACACTTAAAGTGATACAATATCGTAAAGATTTGTGATTTTATTGGAATTGTGCCTTTTTGTTTGTTTTCTCTCATTATGCTAAAGTATATATAGATGATAGATACGGATACTAAAAAATCTGATAGCTTCATGGAAAAGTTTTTTGTACGTTAAAAATAAAGAAAAAAAAAACAAATACAATAAGTCAATACAATAGTATAGAAGGCAAACATTAAAATTTTAATTAGTCATTTACTCTTACTATTTACCATTTTTCTAAAATGTATCTTAATATTGAAAGAAATTGCCTCAAAACAAAGGAATTTTATTTGCAACTTAGAGGATGCATTTTTATTGCAAGGCACAAAGAAAGTTATGCGTCCGCCGACTAAATCGTGAGTTGTATGCTAATCTTTATAGCTCTAGAAAATCGTTTTAATGCTTTAAAATTTTCAACATCTCTTCCACTATTATAATCATGTACTCCTAATATAAATTCTATTCACTTATAAATGCTTGATCTCAATGCGACACCAACTTTAATGTTTTAAATTTCGATTTTATTCATAGTTATAATAATACGATTGCCAATATTTTTCGATATGAATTATGGAATATATATTTTTAAGATACAGTGTGATAATAAGGCACTTTTTTACAATCATCTTGCATGTTGCTGAATACCTCAAACTGTCACAAAAAATTTAATATTTCATGTGGACGCGTATTATAAATGTGAGTTAATATTAACTTTTATGATGACTAAAATAATTCGCATGTAAATTTACCTAAGATGGGGTGAATAGAGATATAACGTCGTAAATAAACAAAAAGCCAGAAGAGTTTTTACACCATGTTTTATTAAAATTATGTTAATAATTGTACAAACTTTACTGGTTTTATTTCTATTCACCTTATTTTATTGTCTTGGGTATTTTAATTCATTCTGTATATTTGATAAATTATATGTTATTTTTAGCATATAGTGTTTACTAGCTTAGCATGTATATGAAGTAATATTTTAAATGTAGTATAGAAATTGAAACTTTTGCAGTAAAGCGATTTGTATCTGTCCGATTTAATGCTGCTTTCATATAATTGACGACGTTGGCTATAACTGAAAAAAAAAAATCGTTTGCTTAGTGTACTACGATTAGGATTTTAGTAATAGTTCTTAGTGTTTTGACATTTTGTATTATAAATTGCACGTATTTCATAATTATTTAGTAAATCTTAAAGGTATATTCTCGCATTCAATAATTAGAAACAAATTTGTGATGTAGGTAATGATTGTTGTATACCACTGTATTATACTTAATATCCATCGTACTAATTTAAAACTAAAATAGAAACATATTTTTTTCTTATAGTTTCGATGTCATACGTTTTAATGGATTCGTATTTAAACAATATAGACTTTTTAACAATTTACTTTTTAAATATTAAGTTACCGGATTAATCTAAAAAGAACATATTAACAGAAAGAAAATCGCAACTGATTCAGTGCTATGATTTTTTTGGCTCTATGTTCGGAATTGGAAATACAATTGTGAGTGAATAAAACGATACAGTATGTAAACCAACTAAATTACACTACGACAACGAATGATATATCTGTCTATCTAGCGACATTTCCGTCCTCTTCTTTCGCACTTAATAATGTTTGGCTGTCGTTATATATTAATATACTTTAATGTAAAATAAATATGTATTATTCAATGCAATATTAGATGTAAATGTAACATTATTGTCATTTCATTGGAATTTAAAAATATGAAAGGTGCGTGCTGTTTATTCTGAATTATTGAAAAGACGACGTATAAAGTAATAATTTCGAATTGTAATTTTTTTTAAAAAAAAGCAATCGTAATTGATGCAGATTCATTATAATTGTATAGTCACTACTAGAAGTCAATTCGCTTTTGACGAAAGTTGTTATAATTAAATGGCAAAGAAGCTACTGTGTTACTTCTGTTGTAATATTTGGCTGTGTATTTAATTTTTATGTTCTAATAATAATTTTTAGGTTTATGACATATTTTTTGTATATATTTGACATCAAATTTAATTTCAGTTTTTATTAATGTGCATTAAAGAAATATGTTTTTAATTGTTTAAACTCTTATTAAAACAAATGGTTCTTTTATGTACACAAAGATGTTAAAAATCTAAAGTATCTCAAACATTTTTGGATGATATCTTAAAGAATTACAGCACATATAACTTTTTAATACCGTTAAAAATGGCAACAAACAAAATTACTTAAGACATATAAAACATTTTACAATTTGTTTAACTAATCGTGCATAGAAATATTTGCATACGTCGTAAGAATATCGTGTTTACACTATATATACCGATGATTGATTTGTATAGCTTAAAAAATTATCAACTTACGAGATTCCTTAGTGATGAGAGACAGTTTCGAGGATTTTTAACATTGTATTTCTTTAATTCATCGAACACATAATAATGCAGGCGTTGTCAACTTGGATTCCGTTCTATGGACGTTGAGTAATTGTGATAAGTGAAATATAAGTATGGAGGTTAGAGTTCTATTGATATCGACCACAGCCATTGATCCAAATGTTGATCACACCTGGAGATCTTATCACGTGCGTCTAAAAACATATTGTTTGATTACATGAATGGTAATCAAATAGACATTACATTTCGGTATGTTTCAATAGCTTTAAATTAAATTAGTGTTTTGTGCTAAATGTATAGTAAAATTTTATATATCTGCCATATTTTTTATTGAAGTATTTACTAAAAGCATAGTAATGGGATAATAATGCGCAATGTGAAACGAAATGTAAGTACAAAGGAAAACGTTATATGTATATCATTATTATCTATTGATAGTCAAGAATAGCGTTACTTTTGCCGTCAAAGAACGGCGTCGTCGCTACGTGAGACGTCATTCGGTTGTCCATCCCTTTATATCTCACTTGCTCAAAATATGTCTGCATACTTTTTACAACATTAGAATATGTGCTATTAAAAAAAACTACGCAAATGAATTTCAGGACATCTTGAACACCCTGTATTTGTTTAAAATAGTTTTGGCCATACGTTGGTTTGCAGTATTAACGTTTGCGATATTTTGCAGCAAGTGAGGTAACATAGAATGCTAGAATATCCAATGAGCAAAAATTGTTTTATCTATTTAACGTATAATAGCAACAGTTATGTATATGAATAGTTATATGATCAGCTATTTCTTGAATCATAGATAATCAAACTAGGTGATAACCGCAAAGCTTCGGTCAACCTTACCCTACTTTATTTAGCATTGTAATTACTTATCGAGTTCTTCTTGTGTTGATGTAGATTAAGATTTTATAAAATGTATCCAAAATATTTAACACATTTTAAAGACGAACTCACGATACTTTTTAACATTTGAATCTTTGCTTTTATAGATTTAAGGCGTGTGAACGTAACCCTAGTTAGTAAATAACTTAATCTTTACATAATGTTCTCCTGTATTGTATGTTGTGATTCACTATATTGATATTGTGACGTTTTTGTGTTGACCGAGCTACGGGCTCTCGGATCGCTTCAACCAAATTTGTAAATATTTAGCTCAATTTATCAATAAGTACGTATAAGTGTATTGTGATATGAGTATATCTTTTTTTTTGTTTTCCTGAATTTGCAATAAGTTTAGCTAGTTATTTTCTAAATGGACATCAAGTACACGTAATACAAAATTTCATTATTTTGATACAAGGGAATAACTTTTTTGAAGATGTCACTATGGATATGCTACAATCATTATAAACATTGTCAATAAATAAAAAAAAATTATCATGATGTTTTATTTCGCTCAACCATACCCATATATTATTTTCGTACTCTTTTATTTAATATCAAAAGTAGTAAAGAAGGCAAATGAAAGCCAATTTAATGCCAGGGTCCAATAGCGTCTTTACGCGACATTAACTGGGATTATAGTAATGTTTTAAACGATAAAATTACTAGGTATCTCCAGGACAGCAATGGATCTTGCTGAAATTCGGCATAGATATAGTACATAGGCTGGTAGAGCACGCGTAATTAGGATTTTTTTTAATTCCACGAGGACGGAAACTCAAGCATTACCTCGTAAAGAATAATGAGACATTGATATGGCCGTCAGTAACTAGTCAAAGTAGCTGCAAACTTAATAGTACCCTTAGAAATGGTGTATGATAGGTTAGACGGGATGATTAAGTCGGTAGTCAAATAAATGGGTAAAATCCCTGGTTACAAATTAATGTGAGATCTATGCTGTATTAGGAGGGCGTTGGGCACATAAATACCCTATCAACTAAAGTAAGCTCTAACAGGAATTCAGTTATACTATTTCCTGTTTCGCTGTCTATTCCATTAAATTATTAAGTTGTAAGGGCTTTAATTTCTTTAATACTGCGCAATTTTTAATTCAATTAATGATTGCAAACACGTATTGTTGTTTTAATAAGACTGTTTTTTATGGTTTGTTATTCGTGACACATGCGTCGTCCTGGGAAAATTTTAGTGTAATTGAATATAAAAATAAGACACGACAAAACGATGTGGGTGCGACATGAGTTCGCTATATATTTTTTTCAATCATTAAAATTCAGAGACTGCTGCGAAGAAGAGCAAGAACTGGACAGTGGCGAGTGAGTCGTACGTCCTTGACTTTTTGATGCATTGCCTAGAGTGGACCGCGCTACCAGTCGACACACATCATTATATATTCATCAGCATTTTTGACTCGTAATGTATATTTGCCCTCACTTCCTCATCATCTAATACAGGCATTTGAACTTTGCGGGAACTACTTATTACTTACTGGGTCATTATTGTATTGAATTTTGAAAGTAATTTGTTTTAAGATCATATTTGTGTCCAAATAATACAGTCAAATTCTCGACTGCTGTAATATACGATCTATTAAGTTAATCCACTATGTTAAGCGACTCTTAGCTCACTCTTATTAAATTTTAAATTCAATATTTCTAAGTACGATTCATAATTTTTCAATAAGCCGCTAGAAGCACCGTTGAGTTTTGTAATCTTATATGATCGTATCTGATGCTAAATATCAAATATCTATGCAATCATATATGCTAACAAGTGATGAGTAATAAATTACAATTTCAATGCATATAGAAAACATGTTTGCTTGTTTAACATTTTTGAAAAAATTTATTACGCAGTGAGCGTGTCACGCGTTTATGTCTTTTGTTCTAACGCATTGCCTAAGCTTTCTGTCTTACATTTAGAAGCGTTTATCGTCTCACAAATTAATGTTTCCTTATATCTCTTTATATACTCGTATTTTATTAGGGGTTCTTCAATATTGCCCTATTTCAAGGTAACCGTACCCTAAAATGATCGATGGTAAAAGAGTTACGTGAAAACACAGGAGTAGGGTAAAAATTCAGCGAGGGCGCGGGCGCGGAGTGGTAGGTACGTGTCAAGTTCCGAGGTGGACAAAGTGTCCAAGGGTGAGCTGGTGCCGGAGGGAGGCGGCGGCGGCGGCCGTGGCGGTGGCGGCGGCGCGCGGGCACAGCCTCTGCGGCTATAAGTAGGAGGTGCGCGCGCCGCGGCGAGGTTAGTCGCCGTTCGGCAGCGCGTCGCCTGCGGTGTTATTCTTCCCCGCCGTCCCCCGCCGGTGCGTTCCACTACCCCCTCGAAGTCCCTGCACGCACTCGCCTTTCTCACACGATCACCGGCGATCCTCGTTTGCGCAAGCTAGTTCAAAACCGAAAGGTCGCCACTATTGGCATTTAGCGCTCTTTGACATTAACGTTGCATTTGAATGTGTGATGTAGCTTCCTCATCGAGCTTCAACTGTCTGTCGCAACTGTGTGTCGTTTGGGAAAGGCGCGTGTGCTGATGTGAGGTTTCTGTTGCAGTCAGCAGCCCGCAGCCCCAGAGAGCCGGGCCGTGCGTACGCCATCGCACACACCAACGCAACATAGCCACCGCCAACATGCTCGCCAGGGCACCACTGTAAGTTTAATATCCATCAATATTACGTACTAATTGTTAAAATATAGCTGTTAATAACGTTAATAGTGTGTGACTACTTTCTAAACCAAAGCCGATCAGTACGGGTCTGCTTGAAACCAGTCAGTGTGTTGTCACTTTCATCGGCTGTTTGTATAGGTGAATCTTACGCAGCCTCCGGGTTTTATGTAATACTGCACGAAAGATGGCTTGATTCGTCTTTTGCCGATACCGCGAAAATTTGATCTGATTTCTCGTGTGGAAATCAGGTGTTTGTTGCCCAACGGCAGCTAACTGACATCACGAATGAGGGCGCGTATTTCTCAATGAAGGCTGCGAAACATTGCTTTAAAATATGCAAGACTCAGCGCGGTCGCATATTGTTCCCACAACGAACTTAGTTCATATCACAGCTTCCCCGTTACACTGTTAAATTTAAAAGTTCCGTAGATACTTGTAGTCATAGTCAAGTACGAAGTAATCAAAACAGATTTCATATTTTCTTCGGTACGAATTGTAAATGTAGTAAGGTTTTATAATTGAAGTTACGAGAAATGTTAAATTACGCTTTGTAGTAGAATTTAATAAAAATGTACAATGTTCGCAAATATACATGGAGGGCTAGGCATTGTTTTTCAGACTTCACTTTCAAAGCTCAATTTGGTCATGGATGAGAGTACGGGTTTAGCGTTAAGTTTAGAAGTCATGACATATTGTTGCAACATTTTTCTGTGAGTCGCGTCTCAAGCTTAACATGCATGCAACTCCTCAGTAATTTATAGTCAATGTCAGTCATATTTCCATAAACATAAAGGTATAAAATTACTATTGCCGAGGCTGATGACTCAACCGGATTTATAAATGAAATGCCCTTTTGACATGGTTGTGCTTTCAATGTCTGTTAATTGAGTTACGGTGAAGATAAAATGACTGTGCAACATTGAAAAGACAAGTTCGCTACATATATTCGGTTATAGTCATACACGAGCCGCTTTTGTCAAACTCTCTCTGTTAGGTTTGCGTCACAAGGCGCTAAATGGCTTTTCGAAAACACAATAGGGGCATCGTGTTTGTTTTCTTGCACTGAAGTGCCAAGTCCAGCAGCGGATGTGTGCTGATGACTAGATACGATGACACAATAGTCTCAACTTTTATTAATTTAGAAAAGTTCACACATCTTATGACATATTTCGGTTACAAATTTAGATGCCACTCGTAATTATCTAACTTTGTTTTAACGTTATGGATCTGATGGTCATTTTAATTGGCAACAATTAACATATGTCGGTACGAAGTCTTTTATTAAATTTATTGTTCTTAGTTTTGAAAATAAACCCCCGCTAATCGCTTGTATTATCTTACTACTGGTATGTTGGTTATACAAATACAATATAGCTTTATCGATATCAAGAAACATTTGTCGTAATATTCTAGATACAACTAAAACAAAACATTTAATAAACTTTAAAAACATAGTTTTTCAAGTTTTGATGGTAATATTAATTTACCAAATTTTGTTCAAGCGGCTATTTTACTGAAAAGTAGTCAGTAATAATGAATATAAACCAAGTGTTCCCATAACTTTTTAATTTATTAGAACAAAGCGCGATTATTTAACCTTACAATGCTTAATTACATCACCTCAAAATTCCTGCCTACGTCTATATGATTACATATATTTTTACTTTCGCTATCAAAATGATAATGTAAACACGACTTAAATTTTGTCACTACTGATGCGTAATTCGCTTTAGGTGGTATTTGAATACA
Organism: Papilio phestus; assembly: GCA_018231625.1. NCBI lineage: Eukaryota > Metazoa > Arthropoda > Insecta > Lepidoptera > Papilionidae > Papilio > Papilio phestus. The sequence goes on along the minus strand of DVQH01001882.1, from coordinate 1,735 downwards.
AATCAGATTTGGAATTTCTCTGCGTTACAGATTCGGCTATGTAACGCCAATAAAGTGTTGTACTTAAAAAGAAAGTAACCGTCGATAGATATTTACACCACGTTCATTCGTTTACTGAACACATTTCGTAACTAATGATTCGAATTTATAAACGCGTGTGAAAGCATTCGAGAATTACACGCAGTGTGACGTTTACCGCCTATTAAATTTTTTATTCTTAACTTTACATCATACGTTTCAGTGTAGCTATTGTTAGTTCCCTCTTTTATACTTTTATCAGTAACAACTATTGTATTTTACAGTTTTATAGTGTCAAGTATTTATGATACAAATCAAATTACTTCTATAAATTCTTATACAAAATGTTTTATGCTAATCTTATGTTTACCTTGATTTTAAGTTTCTTGATGTAAATTGTTATTTGAAATCTTTTTACAATTTCGATCAAAGAATTTTAATTAGAATTAAAGGTTGATTGTATAAAAGCTGCGGCAATTCCTATCGACATTATCTATTCGCGAATAAATAACATTTAATACATTAACATAATTAACCCAATCCATTAAAAGTAAAATAATAATTAAAAAAGTATTAAAGCTACTTAAAGAAAACCAGAGCCATGTTACGTAGCTGACAGAAGGGTTTTTCGCGCAATTTTTACAAAAATAACATTATTTTCAACTGCTGTTATTTACACGTTCACAAGTAAATTTTAATTGTACAGTTAGAATTGAAGGTGTGTGGCGGGTTTTATATATGTTTTTTAATTGAAGGCTTGATTGAATTCTAACATAAATACTCAATTGATTAAATGTTCTGTTCAATCCGTTCTGTTTGTAGTTGTCTCGTGTCCGTGCCGTCGTCGTCGGGTGTAGTCGCGTGTCGGTCGCGTGTTGGTCGCGCGTTGCGACGTCACCGGCGCGACTCGTCTTCGACTCCATTCGACCTTCACTTTCGCTTTTTACGTGTTCCGGCGTATCTCAGCGCGTGTGCCTTGTCACCATGTCCGTTACTATTACTTTTTTAATTACAAACCAGTTAGATTAAAATTAAGAAGGAACGGAACTTATAAATAGCTGTATTTAGGCAAGTTATAGTTTTTATGAAACTTAGTTTTCGTCGTAAATAATTATCGATTTCACTGTCCTTCACAAATATCTTCGCAAGTGGGGACTGTAATTATAAACTGAATGTCGGATTTCCAAAGGAAGGCAACATCATTAAAGACCACTTTTGAGACAGAGCGGCAAGTTTAACCTTATTAAATCAGTTTTTCTAAATAATTGAGATGTTTGAATTGTTTTCTGTAATAAGCTAACTGTCGCACTTAGAGTATGTTACACGTTGTGTAGTCGCATATGCGTCGTTTTGTTTAGATTCGATCGATTTCATAAGATTACGAAATGTTAATGTAAAATGATGAAAATATTAATGTTAAATGACGTGATAGGTCGATATTTGAAATTGTAATTAGCCGTTATATTGTTGATAGAGTTAAACTAACTGATTATTTTTATTTCTAAATTTTATTTCAATATTAACACGCGAGTCCAGGTTACTAGTATCAGACAGTAATTTATGATCAAAAAAATCTTCATCTTACGTTACTTTTGCTATCATTTTACACAGCATCAAATTACGAACATTTAGGAAGGTATGGTCAACATCTAATAATAGCAACTCAATGCATGCCTGTAAAACAGAGAGACAGGTAGAGATTTTGAATTTCCATTAG
>DVQH01001881.1:0-11289 GCA_018231625.1 Papilio phestus | reverse complement strand
CATAAGTTAAGATATTTTAAATCCGCACGAACGGAGTTGCGGTCAACTTCTAGTCTGCTATACTTGCGTCCGTGACGGCCCCAACATTGTTATCCCGAATTATTTAATACATTACGGTTCCTTCCTTTTCACAATAAATATGTTGAGAGGTAAATTAATTAATATTAATTTTTCCTTAAAAAAATTGGCGGTTCAAAATTGAATTCTAAAACTCAAAAGTTGAAGTTCGTTTTCGCTTAGTGTGAGATATGTTTTCCTTGAATCGGTTTTCGATTAAAGTCATCGCCATAGGCTAGTTTATCACAGGTCAAACATAAATTTGTAAACGTAACTTTAACACCGCTTAATACATTTGTCAGTTGAAGACTTATTTTCTAGAAAGTGTTTGCATATCTGCAACATACTGATTTTTGTTTTTATAATGCATTAAAAATGAAAAAAAATATTATGATATTGTTATTAACTTTACATTTAGTAGCTTGTGAAGAAGATGCGGATTACGAAGGTATTTTTTATTTATTTATTTTCAAGCTCCTCACGCTTCGCTCCATATTTGGATGTACATATAACGTTGTGGACCTCAATAATTATTGAATATCACTATGAATTATTGAATATACATTTAATTACTGTCCAGATCAGAGCTTATATTTTTTGACTAAGTGTTTTGTCACAGGTGGCAAATGTACAACAAATACCAACGAGTCTGGTGTCTGCAGATATTTACAAGATTGTGAATCTGCAATAAATCTACTCAGAATAAAGAAAAAGATCAAGGTAACACTTTAACCTTTAACCGTGACTTTTATAAGGTTTTATTTTATTTGTTCCATTAATCTGAAATTACAGCCAGTTCTTGTTAATAGATTGATCTAAAGAAACATATGTCTCGTTCTGTTGACAAGATTAAAAAAAAAACTTTAAAATTCAAAAATGTTGAATACAAGTATTTACAATTTTTCGAATTTATTTTTAATGTTTTAAATAGATACATTCATTATCGTTCACTTCGTAGCTTTAATAATTTCAGACTTGTTTCTATAATGGTATAAAAAGATATGTATGCTGCGTCGAAACACCAATAATATCAACACCATCAAGAATAAGTCCACATCTAGAAACAATATCCGATTTTATATTTGTTAAAATACACGAAGAAGGACTCTTAAAAAGCGGTAATATTGTGAGTAGTTCCCAGTTCCTTGCCGTATACTAATATTGTTTCTATATACCTAACCTCAAATTTTCAGTCGCCCTCTGCGGACGTGTAACAATTGCACAAAAATTGTCTCTTTATCTGTCTATACTTTAAGAAAAAGTAATAAATCGAACAACTTTTATTTCAGGAATGTCGTTTCAATGGCACTTTTCCTATAATATGTAGTCGTATTGTACACGACTTTACTACTCTTCGATTCAACGAGCCTCCTAAATGTCCTGAATTGGAGAAACCATACGTACGCGCCAACTTGTTGCCACACCAAAGCGTCATATACGATGGTAAGACCAGTAGATCTTGCTGTTAGGAATCGTAAAGGTTCAAAAGTTATGACAACACCAGTGCTCTGAGCTAAAATGACTTTCGATTAGCAATATCGCTAGTAGAATCTACAAAATGTATGGGAATAACGAAACCAAAACTTCAAGATTTGTAAAATCAATGCCGACTTCACGTGAGTGGAATAAGACTAGGGATTCTGATTGATCAGTAACAAAATACTACCATTTTAAGGAAAAGAAAAGGTTTTTCCATATATTTATCCGATGAAAAATATTTTTCTAAGCATACTTATGTACGACTAGCTGTTGCCCGCGAATTCGCCCACGTAATATAAAAGCCTATAATATGCCCGTCTATGTAAACTACCCTTCAGTGAAAGTCTTGCTGATTATCAGGAACAAACGCGGCTTGCGGACAAACAGACAAAAAAATATTAAATGCGATTTTTCGTTATCAGCAACGCAAATACGTCATCTTTCCGAAATCTAGAATTTTTCTTTTGATATTACAAAGAGACACTCCAATTTTTTTAAATGTATAGAAGATAGATAGGATAGGTTCCTATGTATGACAATGCGATTTTTAGCCTAGTTGAATTCTTCTCCTAAGTGTTACAGGGGTACTGTTAGTAAGGATTATGGCATTTTAATTGAAAACATTATTTACATTTTAGCCTGTTACGCATACTCAAGACTGGGAAGTAAATGTCTGACAGACGAATTGTATACGGACGAGTACTATCGAGACATCTGTCAGAGCTACAGGACCACGTTCAAGATATCAGATGGTGATCTAGCTAAGGTTAATGAATTCCCACACATGGTAAGTTATCTGCCATATTACCTAACTGCTAACAAAGCAAGTCCATATTCCATCCTTTATATCCATCCAAGGTTTACTTTTTTATATGGGAAAAAATACATAAATAGAATAATTATGAAGATATCAATTCCTTTACCTATACGAACATCTATCGAAAATGAAACGTATAGAACGACAAACTTATCTGACCCGGTGGCCATAAGACAACTAAAGTAATTACAAAAATCATTGGCTCCTTTCTCGTCAATGTCACGAAAGAACCTTGTCAGGTTGTCTCGTCATGTACCTTTTTTATGTCCGAATTTTTATGTAATTTTACAGAACTAACCGCGATAACAGCGTTCCTTTACCGGGTTCCTCTTAAACAAAGTAACATTCGATTATCACTATCGCTAATCGAAAAGTCAAAAATGTACGGAACTGACAATAACATTCAATAAATCACGTGATTATCACGTATTCATTCATATAAATTTTGACACATTTTGTCGATTCTACTAGCGATGTCGCTAATCGAAAGTCACTTTGTCTAAGGGGGCTGATATGCTAAATAAGGTTGTAGTGACTTATAAAAGTGTTACGTTCCAGGCAGTCACTGGATGTAGATCAAATCCAGCTGTGGACATCTTATGGATCGGCGGTGGTTCTCTGATAAGTGAATATTTTATTCTGACGGCGGCGCACGCCTTAGCAAACAGAGAGAAGTGAGTGTAGTGTGGGTCTTTCTATCTAAATCATAAAAAAACACTTTTACTATAAGAAAAGATGGCATACAATAGAACCATATAATACAGCTAGAGAAGGTGGGGCAAGATTGACAACAATTTTAACAGTATAGTGAGGTGACTTTCAGCGTATAAACGTTTAAAGTGAATGATTCGATACGGACTCAAACATGCGTCATGAAAATCGATGTTGTTTGTTCGATTTTTTAAAACGTTAAAAATATCCCTCACCGAACATTGTGACGATGTTCATTTTAAAAAATAAGTAATCGTAATATGAAAAAAAAGATAATAACAAAAAATGTTTTATGTCGTTACAATTGGCCGAAGATCTTAAGTGTTTATCCTTCCCTCGTCAGATTTCCCGATAAAACCTACATTACATGAAAGATCACATGTTTTTAAGCATGTAACCGGGTTGCCTAATCCTGGCAAGGCTATGTTTAATTGATCTCTGAAGCGGTCAATTTTTGGAGAAAAAACCCCTCATCGAGTTTCTTAAATGAAGAAATGTTAAATGTGACCTTTTCAAATCGCCTAGCAATAATCACTTAAATTGAGCACATAGTTTTCATTAAGTAATTTCAATAAATAATATATTAAATTATCATGACCGAAATGCATGGATTTTGGTTGATTCGTTTACATAATTTCGCCATTGGATTAATGCAATATACAATGTTTTTTGTTTCAGTGGCTCTGTCAATTACGCTTTATTGGGAACTCTACATAAAAACGATACTCGGAGCGGCGAACTCTACCATATTGTTAAAAGAATAAGGCATCCTAAACACAACTCCTGGACGTTTCAAAACGATATTGCCCTCCTCAAGCTTCACACTCGGTGAGTTGCTATTGACGCTAAACGTCATCCGAAATTGTAATGGTCAAGGAAATAAATTCTTTTCCCGCTTAGGATCAATTACCATGCAACCAACTTTTCAAGGACCTGAAGGCAGAGTTATACTTCTTGAGCAGGCTGGTATTTACATCCCTTGCCTTTGACGCCTCAGCCCGGGTTCGACAGTAATCCTGCTTTTAGCGCACAACTAATTTGTTTGATTTACCAAACTAGGGTCAACAACTGCCCTAGCTGGACACAACAGATGGTAAAATAAGATTCATCCCCTGAAAAATCACTTGTACATTTGCAGCGTTAGGTTCTCGGAATTCATCCGGCCTGCATGCCTCACATTCCCTGGCGCGAAGGAATTCGAACAAAATTTTGGTATTGTCGCAGGATGGGGTTCCACGGGAGAGAGAAGTAATGCAAGCGATATATTACTAAAGGTTAGTATAGTTCACACTCCTTTTGGTTTAGTTAGGAGAGAGCGTTCAGAAAGAGGATATTTCCAGTTCTTATGCGTCCCCACACTCAACCAAACCACTTTCCCTTTATTTTCGTAACTTTAAAATACTGAATCTATCTTAAATGATGCCGAATTCAGGGTAATAATAATTGTACAATATAGACATAGGAGCTACAATAAGGTAGGTCTAATTAATTCACGAAATGATTGCATGTTATGCGAGCACTGCCTTTCGGATAAACAAATAATTTTCAAAATCGGTTTCCAAGGGCCAGAGATATATCGTAACACGCATAAAAGACGAATCGAGTACCCCCTTCTTTTGGGAAGTCGGTTAATGTCGCTAAACGTTATAAGTGAAAAACACTACACTCTCGAGTTTAAATTCTTCTGCTTTCAGGGGACCATATACCAAGAGTATAATCATACTGTGTGTAAGGACAAAATGAAAAGAACAAGATTTGTGTGGGACAATGATACTATGATATGCGCAAAATCAGGAGTCTTACGGCCAAAACAGGACACTTGTAAGGTAAAATTTAATTATTTATACGACTATAATCTCAGTAAGTATTTCTTTAGCAGTATAGTAGTGCCAAAGGTTGGGTTAAAATATATTTGACATCTATCGGCTTTAACCCCATTCGTGATTCGAATTTGCTTTTCGTGAACTTAGATTCAATTTTATGCTAATCGACGAAAAAGATTAAAATGCGATTGGTTCAAGAAAACAAATTTCATTACTAGTTTCACCCGTGACTACCTCGTTTTACTAATAGACATACATCGCGCAGGGTAAAACTGATATGACAAAAGTGAGCAAATGTTCATTTTAATTACAAATTGTCACATGTCTAAATTCTTACATCTATAATAAAACCAATAAATATAAAATCAAGTTAAAATGCACAAAACGCAAATTTAAAACAGTAAATTAAAAACCAGTTATGAAATATACGTTCATAATATTATTAACACTAACGTCAATCCGGACGCTAGTAAATAACAAGTAAATTTATTGATTTTAGGGTGACAGCGGTGGTCCTCTGATGACAATGAGCAGCAATTATGTACCTTGCTCGTACTTTGTCGTAGGCATCGTGTCATGGGGGTCTTGGTGTGGAGTAAACCTACATGGATCATATACCAACGTGTCTTACGACAAGTATCAAGAATGGATAGTCGAAAACGTGTGGCCATTACAATTTAATGCTAGAAAAATAATTCTCTTATGCCCAACATTCCAATAGCGTTCTGAAATTGATCTGTACAGATATCGCGAGACAACTCGTTGCTTGGAAATGGATTTAAAATATCCTGTCGATTGCCAGTTAGAGCGTGTATACACCTGAAACGAAACTATCGTATAACTGTTTAATCGCGCTTTGATTCCTTTAAGTATTATATATATAGAGGTGCGCATACGATTTTAGTTGTTCAACTAAACACTTGGACCATCCATAATTAACAATCGCTAACCACTCCTACTATTACCACACTGCGGGCGCCAAAATCGCAGAGACTTACAGACAGAATGGTTTTGCGTCGTAACACAAATTCATTATTTACTATATTTCGACGTTGAATGTATACAGTTAGAAGGGAAAATAGAGAATTCATATTTTTTTTATTTATTAATAAAGTTACGGGTGGGAATATAACAATCAAGCGTTAGTTTAACGCTTTACACCTTCGTGATAAGTTCTCATTTTGTAATCTTTCCTCACCCCTATTTAATCAACTTAAAGATTTCTATGCTTATCAAGTAACAGTAAGTTACTTTCTTTACTTAAATATAAAAGCATTAGTTAAATTAAATGTGGTGTTCATTGTTTTGGTACTTTATCTTAACCATCAATTACAATTACGACTGACCAAATATTTTTATAACTTACAACATACTCGTAAGATGATATTGTTTTAGTAAAAACATTCTAATAAAGTAAGTAATCGAATTGTAAAGGAAGATATCTATTATATTTCGATGGATCTATTAAAAAGGAGTTAATTCATTGATCTAAATACATTTAAAGAAAACAGGATGTTTTCTTCATGAAAGAGAAAATGTATAAATTATTCAGAACATTTCAGATAGCTCTCACTCGAACTTTATTTTCTAACTTCTATACTACCGTATTACAAATTAGGTTAAAATAAAATAACTAAATATAGAATGTTGTTTTCCTTTTGCATCTTATTAATACAAGTACAGTTATATACTTACTGGCTACAACTTTGGTTTCTGCAGCAGACCGCGACCTGTCTCTTACGAGAGCCGCGTACATGTAGAGTAGGAACACCATACTACCGATGTACAGGTACAGGTAGAAACCCTGACAGATACATAGATTATTAAATTTACAAAAAAATATCAGGAATTTACTCAAAAACATATAACATTTTAATTGTACAAGTTTAGTATTAGAGTACCGCGATTAGTTGATTATATTTGTTGGGCTATAAAGCCCAATTTTATGTTACAATTTTAACGCGGCGTTAAAAAAGCGCCCGTGTGAATAGGGCTAGGGGAAGTTATAATGGAAAACTCTGAAATGATCGGACTCACCTCGTAGAAAGATGGCGGTATGTAAGTGGAAATGACTTCAGCCATGGGGAAGGCAACTCCCATCACCACGAGCAGCTTTCCGTAAAGCGCGGAGAGAGTCGTCGCCAGCGCGTCGCTCCTAATTAAACAATGTTAAATGAATTTAAGAGTAGATGGCGCTATCTTCAATTGTTCAAATAAATAAATTTTGGACAAAATTATAATTTTATTTCACGAGTGTAGTCTTAAGTTCTTAAAAAAATTTAGGAAATTAACTTCAAGCCTTAATTGAGCAAATGTAAAGAGTAATTGAATCTTCGATCATTGGAATAAAGTTGTTGATGAATGAAAAAACATTAATAGATATGATTATAAAGCACATTTCAGGATGGAAACGATGGAAACGACATACCTCAAACTTTTATTACGCTAGTTAAGAATCAAAATTAAAACTTAAAACCGCTCAATTAGAAATTACGAAGACTTCACAGTTGTGTCATTGAATTAAATGATTTGCAAAGGCTTGAATGATGATAAAAGCATATTGTTACACTTGAGAGTGCACGTAAAAATTACACGCCTTACTTCCCGGCTCCCTTTTCATCATCGGTTGACAAGATGCACCGAGCTATTCCATTCTTCCGTTGTTTACGACCCTTGCATCCGTACAAAATGCTTTCCTTGTATTTTAAATACACAAAAAAATATTTCAGCGAGTCATTTTAATGAATGAAACAGAAAGAAAATACATTTTACTTTAAAGTTTCACTATTTTCTGTTTCTTTTGAAAATGTTTGTAATACAAAGAATATCTTTCATACCTATTTATTTAAAAAGTAAACATATAAATTGTGCGGTATGAGAGTAAGTCAAGATTAGTAGTTTTTAAAATATTTTTATCAGTATTATATTTATCGAAATCAATAAAAGTTTGTAAAATTAAATTAAAACTCCAATTTCACCGATGTTACGCGGTACATTTTCGTAAACGAGATGTTTACCTACTTAGACCCGAGATGTGTCTCCATTTTGCATGAAATTATTTTCGCAAGTAGGTAAGCGAGCGTGCTCGAGCCTCCTCTGCCCTGATTAACTTCGAAGTACTTTAAACGTAATTGCTTTTACGTTTTTTAAATTATTTTACACATATTTTTTGATAACTTTACATTAATCAAGTAATTTAAAAATAGTAGACACGTATTGTTTTTGTAATGTAAGTTTTTGCTTCTAAAATATTACATTCTAATTATCTTATTAATAAAGTATTAACACTTGAAATACTTATGTAACATCAAGACTGCAATCGAAATCGATCAAGAATCCCGAATAGCTGACAGTTCTCAAGCCATACGAAACATCATAACGCCGACTTCGTCAAGGGCAAATAATAAAACGCGACCAAAAAACAAAGATCCTTTTAACGTTGTCCAAATTCATTCCATAACCAGGAAACAATTCGGATATCTTCAACGTAAAACGTTCCACTATAGACTGGTTTCTAAAAGCTCTTAGCCCTCCCTCTGGGGAAAGGCCCCTTCTCGTAGTCGCTGGGTTGCTATAGCAACCGCATGTTATTGGCTCCCCGCGGCTATTGTGGAGATACTTCTATATATCTACTCAAGTTGGGACCGGGGTTTCGACAATGATAATATGCCACTGTTCTATACATCGTTCGTTATGACGTCACCGAAACAAACGAATTTAAATAACGAGGTTATTTTAGAGTAAGGTTTTGCCTTTGCATTTATACAGAGTATCAAGTATGATTTGTTTGTTTTTTGATACAGAGTTACTTAAAAAAAAATAAACTAAATACATTTACTTGTAAAATTACCAGTGAGATAATCTTAATACTTGAAATCGAAATAAAGCAATCACTGCCTAAATTAGAGCTTAACGTTACCAAAGTTACTCTAGAAACCAAAAGCGGGGACACAATAATTGCTAAACTTTGCCGTCCGGACATTTCAAGGATTTGCGGTCACCATTTAGTTAAACACTGCCACGGGCAAGATTTAACATTTACAACGAACTGTCTTTGAAACTATCGAAATGTTCCCTATTGGTTGATTTGCTATATAACATAACAAGTTCTATTAAAATTAAAAGCAAAGCCTTTTTAAAAAAAGCATGTTTTTCTTATTTTCGCAGACTTTCTAAGCGATGCTCTCCGGTGGTGATACTGTGTAATATTCAAAATAATAATTCCATATAGCATTCGTATTTCATACATACACAGATACTTGTCCATACAAAGAACTGCTGAAAATATATATATAAACCAAGTAAAGTTATGCACGATAAATCTTCCCCATACTAAATGAAGACATTTAAATCACAGTACATTTTAGTTAAGGAACATCCGAGGGCGGCGTAAATTAATTCTCTCCAGACTACATCGCACTCAGAGTCGTGGTTTAAAACGTCTGCCAAGACGACAGTAATCTACCAAACTTCGGAGAAACGCTCCTACTCTTTGTGATGGTCCAATTCAGAAATCCACTGTGAAGTAAAACAATTCACAAACCACTCTTCAGTTAACCCAAATAACAAATGAAGATCTCTATTGTGGTCTATGAAATGCAAGCGCGATTTAAAACTCCGGATTCCAAGTACCCATTTTCTTCTTTGTTACATTATTTCGCACAAGGGTGGCTGTGAGGAATCACGTCGGTGCAATGTTTTTGTTCTCACCACTTAACAGGTAGCGGTATCCAAGATGGCGGTAGCAAAGAGTGTGTGTTGTTAATTTAAGCACTATACTATTGTGTCAACATGAGAGTTTTTCATCAAAGTTCGTATTCACCGGGATTTTCCCTGGATTTTAAAATCCTCTTACAAGCTCAATTGAAGTTGGAGGGATTAGAAGACATTGAAAAACGCGAATTTGTATGTTAGAAGATAGAATAAAACGACTAACTTATTGCGTATAAGTTCACTCGTACTTGAATATCCAATTATCCTCAACACGAACAAAAGTAGCCTATAATGCATTTAATATTTTTCCTCGAATATCTTGATTTCAAAGTTGTCCTGTAATAGAACACACAATGAAATCGTTAAGTTTTTTTTTAATTAGTAACTGGCAGATTATAGACCATTTTTTTATGAATTAACACAAAAGTAGGATCAACATGTGGCAACCTACAAACATTTAAGGCGTCTGTGCGTCCCTACCGCAAGTTTGTGAAGGGCACATCGCAATACCGACTTCGACTTGAGTTCTGTAATTTATCGCGCCTCCGTCCGTTCGTTGAGCTGTCGCATTTTTCACTCTGACAGTTTCAGCCACCCAACCAATGATACGGTCCGCTATATCCGTGAGCACTCCAATTTCCGAACCCATTGAAACGGGGTGCAGTGTAATGCAATTACCAAACCTTTCATCGATATCTCCACCGCTCAAAAATGTAATTAACTCCATCAAATTCATATTAAATTTAGTCATATTTTAAAAATACAATTTGTTTGCTATGACTTTCGTGTAGCCTAATAGTGGTTATTAGTACAATTAAAAAATCAATATTCGAAACCTGTCCTATAGGTATATCCTTACTTACTGCGTTAGCGCAGCGACCCAAAGTGGGTCTTGGCCTCCGACACGAGAGAGCGCCAGCGTCGATAGGTATATCGTCGATAGATATATATATATATCAACAATTTTTATTGCATTTTTTTCAGAGACTAAATAAAAAACATATTTTTCGTTTCTGTCAAATAAAATTTCATACGAAGATACGTGAATTTTATTATTCGAAAGGTTAACCCAATACCAATACGTTAATGGAAATTTTAGTATTCATAAAATTTTATGATAGCAACATTTGATTTGTTACATCCAAAAATATGTTACCGTACCACTTGTACATGTAATATATAAGAAAATTCTTATATACGGATAAGTTTCGTATTTTTACTTCTTCAGTTAATATAAAGAAAATTGCCAAGTGAATAACGTTGGCGTATTTATGACGTCTGCTCCTTGGTTGGCACGCTGCCAAATGTATCTGAGAGTGAGCCACTACACGGGTCATTTGCATTATGTTTTATGTAAAATATTACCCCTTAGTCTCATACAAGGTTAATTGGAAGCAAAACTGTAATGTACGAAGTTTGTTTACGATCTCATAGTATGTAGCATTTTAATAGGAGCTTTTGCTGGAGATTAACATACTCAGTTGTCTTTTAAGCTTCAACAAAGCTCATAAAGAAAGCCTTCCAAAGATTCAATTTTACATTTATTTAGACAAATCTCACAAATTTTTAATTACAGTTACGTAAATACGGCTAAGAAAAAAACAATAATACATCAAAAGAGGTACAGTGGTAGAGCCCGCTTTAACATCTTAGCACGAATGGGCCGGCACGCCCGGTGTAATACCACGA
>DVQH01001880.1:0-11289 GCA_018231625.1 Papilio phestus | reverse complement strand
GCAGATAGTAAGCAAATTTTCAAACCCCCTCCCACCCCTAAACTGCTTACGTAATAATTAAAGTACGTCCCCTTAATATTAAAAAATTACAAAAGTGGACATAGAAAAATGGACTTTGTTAACGTTCCACAACACTTTCCTCACAGACAACACCTTACATATTATTGCAATTCTTTAACGTTGCGTAATAAGTGTCATAAATAGTGAACCATTGTTGTGATAAAGTTGACAATTACTGATAATCCGGATATCCGGTCACCATATGGGTTAAGTGTAACAGCAAAATTCCACTCAATCACGGTATGACAGTCAATTGTGCTGGTTAGACAGGGTATCGGCAAGTATAGCTAGTTGGACACTCAGTTCAAGTCCGAGCTTCGGTAGTGTAAAACCAGTTGCAACAACACTTGGATAGAGTTCAAATCCCAACAGATGCCTACTTATGAGATGACAAAAAAAATTCGAATTTTGGTAAAACGCTGCGTTGAGGGAACGCTTTAAGTCCGACTCTCGGTTAAGTACTTCTTACTAGTCACCAGAACCTCATAGTATATGGCTGCATCTCGAACCTAAACTATCGAATACGATTCTATGCAAACACAATTCAAAGTTTTCCAACAATTGGTTTGAGTGAATGATTATCCAAATATGCACGTTTAAATCATGTGTGCCATGAGTCATCGACTATGTTGAAGCAGTGCTTCTCTATTGTGTCGTGCCTGAATTCTACGGTACCGGTCTAGGACGTCCTAGACGAAGACCAACCAACAGTCTCAGAGCCGTTCAAGCCATTCTGGTCACGCCTACTGAGATTCGGATGTGACCCAAGCCGGCTTCTGCGTCATTCCGATACTGAGAATCTCAACCGTTAGTCTCCAAGAGAGTTTATCGATTCTCCGATGGCCAAGCAGGCTGGATTCTTCCAAATATTAACCCTTGGGTGGAGATTCGCGCTAGCTGACCACAATGGAAAATGAAAAAATCTATGACCCTATCGTGAATCGTGAATCACGCTTCTCAAAACTAGTGCCACTACAATTAAATGATAAGGACTGATTTTAATTCTGGCCTCTTTCGCTCTTTCTGTTATCTTTCGAATTATTGCTTGTGACCGTAACCTGCAACACCAACTGTACCTGTAATAATGGTTTAATTCAATGTCATAAATTGATTTTTAAGTTATTAGGCATAATTATCGTATATATGATATATTGACATGAAAAGTGGACGAGTGTGAGTTGAGCAATAGGCGCTAGGGAACGATGGTGACTGTCTCGCACGAGCTCCATGTCTGTTTGTCCCACCACACAGTGTTTGTGCGAGTCAATAATGGCCTAATATTGCTGTTGATCTGTCCCATAACACATCTGTACAATGAGTGATGAGACTGGCGCGCTATCACCATCGTTGAGGAGCAATTCACTCGACAACAATGCTTTCACTTGTTTGCTGCTAGAGCGAGACACTCTAAATAAAGCATGTCCACTGCCGGTACGAGACATTGCTGCCACCAATAATTGTCTTCACTGCAACCATTTGGCTAGAAAGCATCCCTTGCCAGCCGCTTTCACTCAAGCTCGACCTTTGATCACTTGCAACTGGGCAACTTTCTCTTATAGTCAGTTAAATTTAATTAAATTAAATAAAACAAATACAGTTAGCCTATATACTCACACAAAGTCATTGTGGGTTGTTGAAACAAAGTAAGAGGCAAAAATTGTTCTAAGTTCGACTGGTCGAAGCATGCTCAAAGGCAGGACCACCTGCTGATATGTTTAATACATTCATGAGTGTGAGGGTTTACTGTTTTTTACACTGACAAGTCATGTGATCTACTGTGCTTGTGATAAGTTTCTGGTTCAGATGGGGCAATAATAAATGTGTCTGCTGGGCAGTAGGTTGAATTGACCTCGACGGATGGTGCAAATGGGAAGTACCCCTAGAGATGACAAAATGCTCAGTGCTTATTTACGTGGCACAGCATCAATTCAGCAAGTATATACGCATTGAGTAGTTTAGGCACCTCGAGGTCTTCTTGGTGGTCTGCAGAGCGGATGTGCAACGGCCCGCACCAGTGCTCAGTGCTCCAGAAAGAGAAAGAAAGAGAGCGAGAGAGAGAGAGAGAGAGAGCGTTGTCGCCTTGGTGTCGTTTTATGGGAATGGTTGTTGTTGTTGTTGCGGCAATGATGGCACGCGTCGCGCGCCCACCGACCCGGTGCCATCGGGGGCGGACAGACCAGACCGACCGACCGACCACTGGTGATGCACTCACTTTACGACAGCTTAGAGCCACTTTATTTGTGGCTCAGTGTCTCGAACTCTCTCCTGCCATATAAACTTTTATTTACAATGTCAAACTGTACAGTACAGCGTACGCGCAAGGCAGGAGGTCATCACGCGAGTGGAGAAGAATAAAAAGGTATATGCTTGACCTCTCGAGACAGATAAGTGAAGGGACTGTGACTAGCTCGATGGCATCGTTCTTAGCCCCACCGAATGAGGCGACAGCCTTGCGCTTGACAGTAATATGCGCTCTCGCGTCCGAATTCTGTCCAATTCAGACACACATAGGAAAGTGAGTCATTGGGCCAGATGATCAAACTTGACCGAGTGAAGCGCCGTTCGAGTGACATAAGCAGCGCAATCGATGGCACTGGCTGCCGAATCGAGCCACGATTGGCTAGTGGCAATACGATGGATGTGGTCGACCAACCACAGAGTACTGACACACTAGGTCTCAGTACAACTCTCGCTTTTCACTTAGATTAGTCTGATTTATGTCACTGCGCGATGGCCATCAACTATCCGTCTGTTGAGCAGCATCCCGTTGCGCTCATTGTCAATGTCAGTGGCCAGTAGCACATAGAGCCCTCGAGGGCGCCTCGTCGCACCAGGCGAGCTCCATTTGTCATGCTGCGGTCCATTTGACCAGTTGTGGTGCAACCAATTTGCACTCCGTCTCTACCTAGTGGACACCTCATTGCCCTGCCCTGCGTATCTCAGTAGCGAGTCGTTATCAATTTGATTGTTACAAATTGGCAATTTTTGTCACCGTTTATTCTCATTACTTGCATTTGCTGTATTGAAACTTAATTTTTTTGGTAATAATCTTGAATCATGACTGCTCACTAAGAAACACACGTTATCGAACTTGAAGAAACACCCTTCGACATTGCACTTAAGTGGTTCATCAATTCGTTGCGTAGATTGTCTGGTGAGTGCGCACGTTCCCCTCATTCCCAGTGAGCATTGTTTTTCTACACAACACTTTTTTACTGCAAAGATAATTGACGGTTTACTTTGGGGACTCTACGTCTAAGATCTGACCGAATCACATTTGTTCACCCGTTGTTAAATACAACCGCGCAGGAAATTCCCCGTGTATGCCGTGGCAAGCTAATATTTAGTCTTCTATGACTCTAAAAGAAAATAAAAGTCATATTCTTAGCGGCTTGTAGTTGTTTGCCTTGCTGTCAACCATGCACCTACACACTAAACTGTGTGATATACCAGCTAACGTGAACCAATGTCTCACACGCAAGTACTTTTGAGAAAGATTTAAGAAAACGTCACAAACTCACCAAAAAAGGTTTTGAGGTCCAAGATAAAGATGATTATAACAAGTGTTTTAAGCTTGAATGTGGATGTCGGCGTTCTCGTTAATAGTGATCCAGGTAGATGTGAATAGATAAACTTTTTAAGAATCTATTGGGTCGGAAATTCGTAATATGGATACAAGAGCCTCAAAGGCTTGGAAGTAGAAAAAGGCACTTGAGATAGAAGTGGCTTGATGAGCACGATGACACTGGCTCGACGATGCTCACGATGGTACTGCAGTGTCGCCGGCAGGTCGAAGTCGATTCGAGAGGGCACACGCGTTCAACAGGTTGCACAATCGGGCGCGTGAGAGAAAGTGAAAGTGAGCGAAGAAAGGATGGATGGTTGGATTGAGCTCGCTCACTCCTGCAAGTACGAAAGAGACTGACTGTCGCCGGTGACGGTGCGAGCAAGAGAGAAAAGAGAGTCAACTATCGCGTGGTCTATCGGAGCGAAAGTCACCGAAATGGTCTCGTCGTCGGGTCGAGTTCGGCGCAAAAGGTGGCAGAGTGTGCGCGCCACCAGACGAGTGTGCGGCTAGTGCAGCCGCGCAAGAATCGATTGTCCTCAGGTGAGACGGTCGCGATGCTGCTGCTGCCACAGGCGACTCTGCCGCTAGTGAGCCATCAGGTAACAGGTACGTGCCGCTTAACTATAAAGGGGATCGAGCCAGCGGTGTCGCAGCTCTGGTCAACTCTCCACTGCCACTGGCACTCTTTCGTTCCCACCCACCACATTGTGGCACATGGTCTCAAGCTTAGCCAGTGAGTGCCAGTGGAGTCAATTCAAGTCAATTGAGACGGATTCTCGCATCGGATGCCGTAGTTTGCATAGACAATCAATTAACTGCTTAGCAAACACTATAGCCTGTCCACGAGTGTCATTGCGTTACATATTACCTCTACCACAATGGACAGTGTTGGCCACGTGAGGGGCTGGATGAGAGGCGTGCTTGCATCGCGTCACAATAGAATCGTCACCACATGAGCCTCCATGGTGCAGCTCATCACTGCAATACGTCGACATGTGCAGACTATATTCGACAAACAAATGGCGCTCTCCCTCTATGGTGACGCACTCTACTGCGATACTGGTTGATGCCACCCAAGAACCACTAGTTCTCCTTGATCGTCGAGCACTGACTCAGTTGAACACTTGTTGCAACAAGTCCTCCAAGTATCGTTTAATGAGCAGGGTAAAATTTAAAATCTCACTAAGGGTGACAAACATTTTGCAAATAAGAATGTGATAAGAAATTCAAAATTCACAATCTCAACCCGATTACTTAATTAAGTTGATCACATTTTGCCACAGTGCACACTATGTTAGAAGCTGATTCTAAAGGTTAGATGTAGTTTGGAGGGGATAGTGCGCACTCAAGGATGGAGTGTCCGTGACCAGAAGCAACGAGGTGCTAACTCGGTGATTCTCGAGCACCTCAACTGTCACCTTGTGCATTGTTCCCAGGTAGTGGGAAATTATTATCACTAGCGATGGCATTGCCGTTAATTGTGTGGTGATTCTCTATTATTATCATTTAGTACTAAATGAATCTAATGCAGGTAAGCGAACACTATGCAAACTATTAATTTGAGATAAGTGCTAGTAGAAACAAAATGCGCGACAATATGCGTCATAACTGGCAGCGTACAATGGCTGCACAATGGTAATGTCGTCACCGAGGCGAGTCATCTATCACTTGTGCCACCGACTTCGAGCGGGCTGGTCAGGAAGTTTGGGGTCCACCGATCGTTCTCTATGGCTCGGTTTGCATCTTCGAAGTTTATCGCAAAGAGGTAGTGCGGCCGGTAGTCACCAGTCGGGCACCGGCTTGTGCCAATCGCTACTTCTTTTGTTTACTTGTTGATCGAAGTTGAGCAGAGATAAGAGCAAAACCAGCCAAGGTTTTCTTTAATTGAATTTTGGTTGTCAAAATTTAATTAATTGGAAATTTAATTAACCCACGATATGTTCTATTTTGAGGGTTTGTTGAGTAAGAAAGGTGCAAGAAAGGCTACATGTGGCAGAAAAGTATCCATTTAATTAAACGTGTATGTATCGAGTGAAATCATGTTGTGGACTGGTGTCGATGAGGACCATATTGGATGTTGGCTCATTCCAGATTCCTATCACTTGCAAGGATGTAAGCATGAGCGATAAGATCGATGTAAGTACAAGCGAGTCGGCGCTTCAGTCGCCCGTCGGCAAAGTGATGAAATTTAAAATCAACTAGCAGTTCATTAGCAAATGACCCTTATCAATTCACCCACCGCTAAACCCTTCGGTAACTCATTTGTTTTGCTTGATTGTTGCGACATGATCAGAACGGGGATGCGAAACCTTAGCCGAGCTAATCAGCAAATGTCGACATTGCGATCTAATCTGACTTGTTGCTACTGTGCTCTGATACATGCTACGAATCAAGTCTTGCGCGCGCACGAATTTCACACTCCACAATGAAATTATTTTCTCACCGCCAATCGATGAAATGGCTAAACACACTGGCAGGGTGACAAAGATAGAGCAGCACCGAAGACTTGCTTATCTCAATGAGTATCGGCAAATGGTTAGTCTCGCGGGACCATTGTGCTCAAGTCCTAACAAGCAGAGGATGTGGAGGACCATTCAATTCTCTCTCCTCTCTCACTCGCTCACTGACTCACTATCGCCACTCTCAATAGTAGTGTCATCGCTCGCTACGGTACCTCTAGACCTCTCAATCTTAATTCAAACTTTTGTTTTTGCAACTGTCCTATCGTGTTTCCTTATGATCTCTATTATCATAATTTTATTTAGGAAAATTCAAAATTAGCTTGAAATGTCATCCGAGTGATACACAGGTGTGACAGTGTGGATGATGGATGCTCTCGTGGGGTTGGCAGTTTACCGCAGTGAGGGCAAGCACAGGTCGAGGGGTGTGAGGTTATTTGCCGAGTGTCTGATGGCGAAATCGAGCAGAGATGAGGCAAGCAGTGCAAGGTGTGCTCCTGTGCCGCAGTGTGCGCAACCAAAGCACTTGATCGGTGCTAATGAATCGGTACTATTGTTGAGCCAGAGACGCCCACCGGTGGAGAGATGAAGGTGGCGTGCCAGCACCAGTCACTGGGCACCTAGCCTATCATTTAAGCCGTCTGTTGGCTGGCTGATTGCGGCTCACCGTTCGCAGCTGATCGATCTCGCTCAAGCCGAGTACATTAATTACTGGCCAATACCGAAATGGCCTTATTCTCCAAGCCTGTAATCATCATTATCTGATCAGCCACTTTGCAAACTCAAATCTAATTCGCATCTAAATCAGACAAGCACCCAGAGACACTTTGCACAAGCTGTTGCGAATGGCTTGGTGACTTGAAGTTGGTTTCCTCTTAGCATCAGGATTTTGTCACTACAGATTTCTGAATCCTTCACTTGGACTATAGACGCAATAGTTTTTTTAATTAAGCCAACTTTTTAATTAAAAACCCTGTTTACACAGCGGTGACCACGATACTTTGGCGTGGCTGGCCAACGTAACACTCGCACTGGGCCACTTGACTCCCCTAGATGCGGCATTTTCCTGGTTTAGGTCACCTCAGCTCGACCTACAAATAGGCCGAGGTAGTGTCTCGGTGTGTTTGTCACTACTGCCCACCAGCTGATTCCATCCATTGGCTATAAATATAGTCAAGGCGATAATCGTGCTATCCAGGGACACACTCGGTGCTATCACCACCTTTCGCCCGGTTGCGCACCATTGCAGCATCACTAATCACTGTTATAGGTGCCAAAATGATGACAACTTTTATTCATCATGATATCAACATTACTAAAAAATAATTGTGATATAAACCAAAAATAAATACATATTCAGAAAACAAATATAACCTAAGTTACAAAGACTAAGAATGTAGAATTCGTAGTTTATTATTCAACTCCCAATAACGCTCCTCGGTGACACGTTTAATATCTTCACAAAGATCACTAATGTAAGTGTACCTACAACGGTCAAATGAAAAATAATCCCGAATGACCGATTGTGTGGATTCCTTGATAGATTCACACTTGAATTTAAGGTTTTCATCAGTGCCGAGAAAGCCCCAAGCTAGAACTGGTGAAAGATGATCAAGTATCGAGTAGAAGTGTTCGAAAAAGCCATCTTTGACAATCAGCTTAGAACGTTTGCGTCGCATTACCGTAGAAACCGTGGTCTGTAGAGCAATCTCACGAAAAGAAGCAGAAAGCCACTGGTTACTGATGATCGACTTCACAGCCGATGGCGGATTTTCAAGATCATCAAAGCTTTCCAAAATCATGTAGTCAAGCACAATGTCGTAGAAGGATACCACGGCAATGTTGCGAGCGTTGGTCTCTATCTCAATGGTATTCAGATTCTCTTCATTGGTAACGTAGTCCAAGAAAGCATAGTAGGCATTGATACACTCATTAGCGTCCTATGGAAACATTGGGTAATATAAATATCAAAAGTGATACACTGGATTCTCATACGCAAATGGTTACCCTCATTGAATGGCCAACTATAATTCGCAGTATATCTTCGCCAATCTTGGTATATCGAGCACGAACTTCGCCATTGGTGAAAAGCTGAGCAAATGCTTGCCTCAAACAATGGGTTTTTGCCAGAAAGTCATCATAGTTCTCACTGCCCGTGCCGATAGTACGGTCGGCCTTGGGAGGTTTGATTGAGGATAGCTCCTTCAATGCTTCCTGATACAACTCGAAAAAGTGGAGATTCGGTTCGGGATCCCAGTAACCAAGAGAAGCTGTCGTTGCGGATGAGAGATACGAAGCTTGGTCGTCAAAGTCCTCGTCATCGTAATTCTAATCATCATATTCATTAGTTTCCCCAAAGATAAATCTATTCAAAAAACCCAACTTACCTCAATGCCAATGCTTAAATTGCTATAAGTTGCTGGCATATACTCATTGCGTAGCAATTCAAACTCAGATAAAAGTTTGCTTAAATTGTCAAATAAAAAGTCAACCTTTTCATCAAGAGAGGATTCAAGCTTAAAATCGCGTAAAACACTTTGTTTTATTCTTAGTTCCTCAAGTGCTTTGGAAACATTCTGAAGGTTTTCATGCCCTATTTTCAACAATTGACCAGTAGATAAGTTCTTCAACGATGTCTCATAGACATTTGTTTCACGAAAAGAAAGTCTTTGATTACTTCGGCAGTGGGAACACTTGGAATTAATCAGCATCGAACGAGTTTTCTTTCCATCTGATGATACCACACAGCCATCAAGGTTGTCTTTATCCAAAGAGGAATGGTTCAACAATGAAAGTGAGTTGGCACTTGTCGAACTTAGAGGAGAGTAGTCGTCCGCGTCATAAAACTGACCATCATTATTTGTACTGTCTCGAGATCTCCAATATAAATAGATCCTACAAGTTCATAAGAGGTCAAAATATTGTAACATAACAAATGTACCACATACTTTCTACCAAGATAAATCGTGCCAATAATGAGGGGAGGAACAAAGATAATCAATCTCCTATTCGTAGGACTCAAACTAATCGTAATTTTTGTGAGTCGATGAGCCATTGTTTAGGCAATCTTAAAGTTTTTGATTAAACACAAGACAAATTTCATTTAATGGCATTGTGCCGGCGTGTGTTGATGCAATCGAGTGTAAATCAAGACCAACTTGAATCTCAAACCAATAGATGGTGAATTAGCACATCTTTCACAGTTAAGGCGAGGTAAGGTATGAGGTGAGAAGTGAGATATGGCACCGAAGGCAACAAGGTCAACTATTGGGTACCGAGGCACTCCGAGACCGGCGGTTGAGTTTTCCTGGCAGCGCTCGCAGCTGCACAGCATGTCACTGGCTGCAGCTATCGGTGAATGAGAAGCTCCAGTCGAAATAGCTCTTTCACCCAGTCCAGTGAGGACTGAGTCCACTCCACTCCATGTACTTTACACCGTCTACAGTCAACTTGACCTCTACTTTGCTAACTTCTCTTACACCATGCACCCCAACCACAAGGTCTGTCTCATTCGTCACCCACCCAAAGTGGACGAGGCGATGGATTTTGTTTCCTCTCCCCATTGTGGCGCCACTTCCATCTTCCTAGGCACAACTCGAATCAGTGAAAATGATAATGAAGCAAAGTAAGATTTTTCCCAAATTATACATGATAGCTTTCAACTCAAGGCTCTCTACTATAGTAGACCGGTTAGTCATTTGTACTATGAAGCCTATGAGGAGATGGCTTTGACTGTGATTGAAAACATCGTGCAAGAAACTCTCTCAAAGGCGGACCGGTTGCATCGAGTTTATGTCTGCCATCGCTTGGGTGAGGTGAAACTGGGGGAGAGCTCAATTCTCATTGCTATCTCTTCGCCACACCGTGCTTCTGGCCATCAGATGGTGATGCAAATTCTCAACCAAATCAAACAAAACGTTCCCATATGGAAAAAAGTCTGTTATTTTGCCAATGACAACACATTACGTTCAAACTGGAGTGACCATAGCGAGGCATTTTGGCTGAACAGGGAGACAGATGTTAACACCAAATAAACAGTATAATTTTTATTTATTTATAGTAAATTATTATATTTGGATGCCTCAAAGTCGGCCTGTATTGACCGGTAGTAATTGAGGACGTCTTCGTTGGAGGACATATCAGAAATAAAGAAGCCATTTGCGCGATCAATCAAGCTCATGGCTCTGCTAATAGTTTCCATGTTGTTGACGTTGAGGGGAGTGTAGGACACCAGGGAATAGTTCTCTATGATTGAGGCAATCGCTTCAGTCAGTTTCTTGTACTTCGACATGAAATGATCATTTGAAATGCGATCAACCAAGCGACTCAAATTGGGCAGTTCACAATAGAAATCGATGCCAAAATCCGTTTTGCCATACTGTTCAATCAAGTCAATTTTGGAAAGTATATTTACAAATGGAGTCTCAATATGAAGCATGGAGGTGAGAGAGTTGAGCACCACACTGATGAACTTAGAAGGATCATTTGCGTAGTGCGAGTCAACAATGTTGACTGTCACCAATCTCATGTCCACTTTGGCCACAGCCTCATCACATGTCTGGAATAAATCACTTGTACTATTATCTCACTTTGTACCATCAAGTATTCTCACCTTGTAATAGTTCAAAAGATTGACAATAATATTCTTGAAAGAAGAATAATTAGTGTAAAGCTCAATTTGGCCTGGACAATCAAAAATGATGTAAGGCCTTCGACGACTAGATGAAGAGTTTGCGATAGCAGCCTTTTTATTGTTTAACTCTTCCACAATACGATTGTAGAACCAGACAAAATTCTTGTTTAACAAATCGATGCAATAAAGAAAGGAGCCATTTGGTCCTAGTTTCTCGTTTTCCATCACTTCCCCCAAACGAACTAGCTCGCAGATATCAAGACATGTTGAGTAAGGAACATGTTCGTTGTCAGGATCAAGGTTAACCACAATCACTTCGCGATTCTGGCTTTGCAAGTATTCAGAGATTACCTTGCAGTAAGTGGTCTTTCCACTGCCAGCTGGTCCAATCACCAATTGACCAAATAGAATCTCGGTTTCACTCATTGTCGTCTTGAAATACACAACCAAAACAAAGGAGCATGTCATAAACCGGCTATTTTAACCTGAATAATTAGATTCAAACTCAGCTACTACGCACTACGGTAAACTTTTGAGATAGCGATAAGGTGCACGGGGTTTCCTTTTAA
>DVQH01001879.1:0-11292 GCA_018231625.1 Papilio phestus | reverse complement strand
TAGCTGGAACCCCATAAAGTTTTTAATAAGAGTAGCTTCAATAAATTTATTATATCTAATCAAAGAATTTATTATTACTGCAGTTTTAAATCTCTGCTCCCATAAATTCAGTATAAACAACGCTCATTTTAAAGGAACCACGTCAAATATTTCAAAACGAAATTGTATTTGAAAAAATGATCAGTACAGTTTTAAAGGCTTATAAAGAATAAAAATAAAAGGGTAGCCTGAAATTAAGTGATACAATCTGTTGAAAAAATCGATTTATAGTATTTTAATATCATATTTATAACGATTTACTTCCTATCGAGTATAAAATTTCCCTCCTAAAATAATTATGGAGGGAAAATTAGATATAAAAGTAAAAAAAATTAAAACCCCATGTTCTGTTACAGTCTCTCCCTTTCATCTTAGCCAATCTTAAGGTCGGCCGAGTTTAGGAGGGGAAGGTGGCTTAATGGAATTAAACTTTAGTATCTTAAGACACTAAAAAATAGGTTACCACACCTAAAAAAAATAACGTATAGAAATAAATCCTATGCTAATTTGAAAAGACGTTAATCTTTTCCTTAAAATTTACCTATTAATCTTGTTGAGATCTTTTCGTTCTTGACCTACTACTATTTCTTCCATATCTCCACTCTCAATAATAGTTAGCAATTTGTAAAAAACAAAAAATTTTAATATAATTTTCTTGGTAAAGACAAAGAGATTGTTCATTCTCATTTTTTTCATTGGTTTACTAATCTTGATAATTTTTTTTCAAATCTTCTTTATCTCGACTGCTTTTCCTTGTGTTTATTTCTTGCAATTGTCAAGAAAATGAAACATATTAAGTTCTTTAGCAACTTGATTATAATAACCTACTTTAAAAAGTAATAAGGTGCTTCTGTGTAATTCGAATAGTTTTTCTTAAGATCTTAATTTTGTCCTTGAGATATTTTTATTTGATGGCTAAAACACAGAATAGTTTTTTAATTCTAAATGCCACATATTCTTAGGTAATCTGATTGATTAAAATTTTACAGCTATGTCTTTCCAATGGTTCATCAAATATTTTCTTCATCATTGCTGCAATAAATACGTCTTTATTTATTGTAAATAGATTCTTAGATTAAAAAACTATTTTTTATAGCGATAAAGAAAAACTTTTTTTTGAGCGCATAACTAATAAATTAAACTTATTCTTTGTTAAAAATTACATTACCTACAATTTATTTGGTTGTAACAAAAACTTCAAATTCAACCTTTGAATTCAACAAATTAATTTTCAAGTAAAAATGAGGTTGGAGAATTTTTATGATATATAACACTCGTTTTGGCTTTTAACAATATACAAATTTTCAATGAAATATAAATCATTCTTTTGGGGCAGGCGATTATATTTATTTTTTGACGCCTACTTAAAAAAAAAAACAAACAAATGTATTTGACAAGAGCTATTTTGTCTTGATTATCTCAAAGATATTATTCTAAATGAACCTTTTAACTTAAAAAACTTTAATGAATCTTTTTTGTCTTTATACTTCCTATATTTACTTTCACTAATTCTTAATTAATCTAAATGAATTGATATTTTCTTAATTCTAATTCATTACTCACACATATATTCTTAAATCTTCTTCATTTTTTACATTCCATATTGTTGTAGGCTTTAAGAAAATACATTTCTTAATAAGAAATAGATTAAAGTGTTTGCCATGTAAATTAATTTTAAATAAATGCTTCTTGAAAATCTTAAAACAAAAATATTTTTATTCTTTTCTTAAATAAAAACCCATCATCCATTAAAAAAAAGTAAATCAAGCTTGTTGAAGAGATTTGTACGTAAACTAGAAGATGAAGAAAATTAAACAAGCATATTTAAGGCTTAAAAATCCTTGAATCTCCTTAACTCGGCAAGAAATTTGTGCTGCTTTTACAAAATATAGAGAAACTCTGTTTTTAAACATCTGTAATCTCATTATCAACGGTTTATTTATTTGATCCGAAATTATATCTAAACTTTTTGTAATTAGATAGTACGGTTTTTGATAAGTTTTTTTTTAAATTTCATTTAACTGAATAGTAAAACTAATGACGTTTTTTTTATTTATAAAGCTTTACAAATTTTGGTTTCTCATGTAAAAGAAAATATTTAATTAAATCAATTACTACTTCAAACTGATTGTTTGCCTTCTTAGTATCTCTAAATACTCATTAAAAAGACAGACAAAACAATCATTCGAAAACACTACTTTATCAATAAATGCACAAAAATTATTAATTTCTCCATCCTTGAAATCGTAAAATATTAGAAATTCAAAATGCCGATACACATAATTTATCAGCACTGCTTTAAAATGGTCGTATTCATTTTTATTGAACATAACTATATCTCCCCATTTCATTCTTTTTTTCATATTAGCGCGTTTTGTTGGATTAATTTCCCATACCAACAAATCAAAATTGGAGTGTTCTTTTGGACATTTGGTAATGTATTTAGAAGATAATATGAAATTCTTTCTATATTTTTTAGAATATAAAAATGCTTTGTTTATCAAACATAATATAAAAACCTTTTTATCTTTAAGGGTACCTACTTTTTCTGCAAACAAGTTAATTGGCGCTTCTACAGATTTTAACCCCCCCTCCCTTAACAAACGGAAAAGAAAAAAAATCATCTCTTTAAAATTAAAAATTATCTCGATTTATATTTTTTTCAAAGAATTTTCCAGAAGGGGGGGTTAAAATCTATAGATGAGGTGTTTTTTGCTTTTCTTCTTTATTGTTTTGAGGGTAAGGGTAATAAAAAATAAAGAGCCTTGAGACTATACTTTACCCTTAATTGACATTAAAGGATTAAATAAAGATTTAAAGAGATATAAAATTGCAACTCATATCTTAAAAACCTTTCTTAGATTCGTTGTTATCCATAAATTTTAAATTTTTTTCCATGGGGCTATAAATTCACAAGAAAATTAGAGGAGGGGGGGTTAAAATCTAAAGAACCACCAGTTAATTAAATGAAGAATATATGGAACTCCACAGAAAATATTATCTGTATAAATACCAGACACTGTAAGTAGTTCAGGCATCTCATAGATGTACTTGTATAAGTTCATAAACTCAAAATAAAAAGAATAACTTATGAACTTTTGAGATTGATTAACTGTGTGCGCTTCATGAAATAACATGCTATCTTCTAATCGAAGTGAACTAAATTGAATGTTAAAGGCTTGATACGTTTCTTGATTAAATTCTTTCCAATTTCCAAAATTAGAATAAAGTTGATTTAAAACTTTAACAAGCTCACAATCTCGAAATGACAACACACTACTTTTTTCATTATGTCTAAAATCAAAAATCTTAAGACCAGTAAATGACTCTTCTAAAACCGTTAATCTTTTGATATAATAATCAACATAACAATCTGAAATCGTTTTCTTTAAAAAATTGTATTATGTTAGACTTTACTTTGCATTTATATTTTTTTGTTACTATATCATGTCTTGTCTTTAAATTTGTTTCTTTAAAACCATCAATTTTCGTTTTTTGATTTTCATCCTCACTTGTGTTCTTTGATCTCTCTTTAAAACTAAAAAAATCACAGTCTTTCATTATGTTTATACTACTTGTTATTTCATCATGTTTTAAAATTTCATCAACGTCCGTTGGATTTAATGCATGTAAATCATGACTATTCAATTTTTCTAATTCTACTGGGTTATCAGCATAATCTACATGATCTAAAAATTCAAACCCTTCAAATGACGAAGACAAGTTTTGATTATGAGTTGGTTGATCTTGAACAGGCGAAAATATTCGTGAAATGCGTAAATCTTCAACTTCTTTAAATGTTAAAACTTCGTCGTCAAATAAATAATTATCCAGTGAACTTTTTGTTTTGGCATAAAAATCATTATCTGTAGTGTTGCTCGTAGACACCTTTTCATTAGATTGTAGGGTGCATGATCAATATAGGTCTCCTTTGAAAAAACATAAAGGGCAAAAAAATATTTCAAGTATAAGTATTTATTTTTATTAATAGTAAAAACACATTAAAACGCTTAAATGTTTCAATTTTGTATTCACATAGAAATTGAAGTAGATATTCTACCCGGTGATTTTGGTTTATTCCGTCTCTAGCACGAATACTACGTTTCGAAGTAGGCCAAAAATCCTCAATATCTTATGTATGAACACGTATATCTGCTGGATTTACAAAATTTATTGAATGATTGACAGTGTAGTGAGTTTATTCAGATCCTGTCTGTATCGATTCTTCTTCAATAATTTTTTTTATCGAAACTTTTACTATTTTAAAGGGGGCCCCTTTAAAAAATTCAAAGGAGACCTATTTTGACCATGCACCGATTGTAGCGTAGCAGATATAACAAATGAAGATTTCAAAAATATAAAAATACTCGTTAACATTTCTTGGGGATTTTTAGTTCGGATTTAAATAGTTATAAAAATTTTTGATCTGGTGATTTGATCTTTGTAAATCTATCACAATAAAATTAACAAGACAAAAATATTGCAACCATAAGGATGTGTCTCGTTTTTCGCATAGTTTTTCACAAAAATTGGTTTTTATAAATCAATTATAATCACGACACAGAACATTTTTTTCTTATACTGGTTATTCGAACTTAAATACAGTAAAGATTTTTGACAATATTGTAACATGTAATATCATTTTAAAAAATCAATGATAAAATCTTATCTACGTTTACTCATATTACGTTTCTCTGAATTATTCGGCGGCAAATAAAAATTAAAGCTGTTTTATTCAAAGAAATTAATTTATTTCACTTCTCAATAATAATCCTTTAAAAAACAATGTTACACTTCTGAGGTACAGCATTTTAATTAAAGGATCATTTTTATGGACGTTTTAACAATCTAATATTTTCACAATAAACTATTATTTAAGGCCTTAGTATATCTACTTATCTATGTGCTATAAGCATGTAACAAATTACTATAATTAAAATCATAAATAAGCTAAAGGTACTTACTATTAAAACAATTTAGCTATTTTGTTTATTAAAAAATTATCAATAGATTTGTTTACCTAAAACAACGCTTTTCTATCTGTATTGGTTTTTTTGTTTTAAAAACTTTCTTAATCTTATTGACTAAATACGTATTCTATAGATTGTTTACTGAATAGAGCTTTAACATTTTGTTTTTTTCTTCTTTGAAGCTTAAAAATACAAAATTTGATGAATTTTCTTTTATTCTATCTTTTTCTATGGGATTTAACAATTTTTTTGTCCTTATTTTAAATTTTTCTCGATCACAAATGATCTGAAGTTCAGCTTCATTCAGTCCTTCTTCATCATTACTGTGTACTTGGGCTTTAACAACAAATAATTATTTTTCATTAGAAGTTGAAGGATCACTTTTGGAATTTGTTTCAAGAGTTATCTTTGGGATGTCATTTAGAGAAATTTTTAAGGGATTAATGAAACTTTTTCAGCTTTTTAAAATCCTTCACATTTATTCCATTCTTAAAAACGATTTCACAACTTTCGGATGTTACTTAAGCTATATTTGAGGGCTGTACAAGATTTTCTTCCTTCCATGTTGTTATCCCATTTTTTTCAGAATCATAGGCTGTTACGTGAGAATCGTATGAAACACGGTTGAAATCAACTAGATGGTTAACTGAAATTTAAGGTACAGAATATTTAAGTAAAGGTCTCCATTGGTGGGTTTCAAATTTCGATTGTCGTCAAAATGTGAATATTAATTGAAAAATAGTGTAGACGCGGACACCATCTAAACCTTGAACTGCAGAAACACAACTGATGCCATAAAGAATCTTAGTAAAGCTGATAGAATATTAACTTTTCTTTCTGCGGATGATGTTTGAATTACCATAAGAATTAAAAAATTGACCATTTGAGAGCAAACTTTTCGAAAATTCATTATTAACGAAATTTAATGTACAATAAAATAGACCAAAGTGTTTTACAACATAGTTCTGTAAGATAATTTCTTTTAACAAGCATGTATATCAGTGATTAAACAGTTCAAAGCAGTAACTCAATGCCAAAAGTATTATGTAAATTAACTCTTATTATCGAATTTATTGACATTTAGCTCTTGTTTAACTTTTTTACTAAATTAACTGCCAATTTTAAAATATTTATTGTCATTGTTTACAAGTTATTTAAAACGATTTTTCAAAGCATAAAGACAAAAGGAGCAAAATTGAATGTTTCAAGAGTTTCTATGACAGTTTACCGGTAAAAAACAAGGTTCGTCTTAACTATTGTTTCTTCAGATTTACAGTTTGTTTACATATTTCAACTAAATATTTTTAAAAAAAACTTCTTTTAATCTCCGTTTATAATCTTTTCACCCAGAATTTTCGTCCAACTCTTTTTAAATATAAAAAAGAAGCTTCTACGTTTGTGTAGATACAATTAAGGAACTGATTAAAAAGAAATCTTAATTCATTCAACTCCATTCTAAATACTTGCAGTATCCTGCAAGTATTTAATCCTATTTACTCCTTCGACGGCTTGTTATGGGACACTTTTACAAAGATGTCATCAACGATTTTTTTATTTGCTTCCCTCCAAGGGCATTTTTACTTTTCAATCTTACCCTAGGGATCTGAAGGATAGAATAGAGAAAGCACAATAATAAAGCATCGATTTCGTAACCAAGAATGTCTTTTAGCTGACAATAGTCATTTTACACTCACAATTACGTTTTTTTTTACTAATTAATCTCACAATAAACTCCCATAAGAAATTCAAACTCCCATGAATTTTAAAACGAGAAAATATGAAAAGAAAAATCTTAAAGAATCAGCGGTTATTTATAAAAAAGAAAAGATTTACATCAAATCTTTGCATGACTATCTATGGCCCTGGTTATTCTAATAGTATAAGAGAATCTTATGAATAGAGAGCCAATATATCTTCAGTTTCTTTTGGATATTTAACGTTCTTTATATCGCTTTAAGTTTTTTAATTTGATGTTACCAATAGTTTATTGAATTTTACACTAGACCAGTTAGACGAGTTTGCATTTAAAATCGTCTCTTTTTAAATTCGTTAATTAGCGATGTAAAAAAGGATTAACTGTCGTAATAAGACCGTGATTACTCTTACTTCATCGATTTAGCCTAAAGTTTATAACATGCATAACTGACAATAAAAAATTTTAGATACAAATCATGAGATATAACTGGTTTTCTTTCGACAATAATGGTGTTTAGCTAACAAAATAAGCATGCAATGATAAAAATCTATTTCTTATTCCTATGTTCTGTTTGCCGATTGTGTTTTTTAACTTGCAATAATCTATAAAGTTTTTTGAATTTTGTCGAATCTCTAATAAACTAAAACAAATATGAGTCTTATGTCAACTTTTAAAAGATTTATTTCTTGATTCTATACTTACTTACATTTTAAAAAATAATTTATTTGAAATTTGTATTTTTTTACTAAAATTAAATTGGCTGTTCTTTGATTTCCTTAAAAATCTAACTTTTGTTACCATGATTCTTTGAACTTTAAATTATTTTCTTCCAAAAGCTTTTCCTTTTCTGTTTCTAATTCATAATTGTTAGAGCTATTCTTGGTTTACAACAATTGCAACTAATTTCTGAAACAATTTTGGTCAGTTATAAATCATCGTTAAGTTTAATTAGTGCAGCATCATCTCTTCATTCACAATACTATACTCAAAATCTTTCTTCTTCAGTATCACTAAATTCATTCTCCTCCTTTTTAAGAATCTCAAACAAATCATCTTCTTTTAAATTAAATTCTTCCAAACAGTTTTCAAAAAGTGAAGAATCATTCAATAACATTTCTACATCATCCCCGTCTGTTTCATAGACAGTAAAACCTTCTTCACTGTCAAAATATAACACTTCGTTTTTTATTCCTTGTGCATTGAACGAATCTATTGGCTCGGTTTTTAAACTTGTTTGATCGACTTCATATTCCTCAGAGTCGAACTTAACAGCTTCTGTTGAAAATTCTGAATTAGATGAACATTCACTATCTTCTAATTTATCACCCTGTTCACATTGACATGGCAAAGCGTAAAAAAGTTCAACTAAAATATTTTCGTTACAAACAGGCTTTCTATAATCTTCGATTTCTCGTCTTTGTATCACCGATCCCAATATTATTGACAAGAAAATTATGATCTTAGCAGTTATAATCATTATTAGGGGTATCGAATCATCATAATTTAAAATTTTGTAATATAAAAGATTTCAAAGTCAAAAAATTTACATTTTTTTCAAAATTTGATAAAATCTCAGTGAAACATTTCAAAAAGAATGTTAATCTCAATTAAACTCCTGTAAATCAGTATAAATCAATAGACTCATGATTTTCACATTAAAGTTATATGGTTTTAAAGGAGATATTTGATCAATTTAAGACAGCTGATTTCTAATTCATAACGTTGATTGGTCACAAAGATCAAACAACTTTTAAGTATTTGTTTAATTTTTAACTCCTACATTTTAATTTACGACTAAAAAATTAATTAAATCTGCAAAACGAATCAAATAAACATAATTCAGTGTTAATTTGTAGACAATTGATCTAAATCCGTACTAATTCTTTCGTTCCCTACATTACATTATAATTTACACACGGTTACATAGTCTTTAAATATCTTTGTAACATCACGAACACAGATAAACTAACGTATAACTCTTTCTGCTCAATTTTAATTCGTGTTAGTAACTTTCGAATCTTTTAATTAGCATATATTGTTCTAAATATTTTAAAATAATCTTTTCTTTCTATAAAGTGTTCAAACTTTCCGTTCAAATGTCTTCTATATTAGCGAGTTTCTGTATCTCCCTCTTCTTTAATCCCATAAATATCATGAAAGATTGCAAATTTTTTTAAGAGTAATCTTTGTTCTCTCTTTCAATCCAAAAATCTTTATGCTTTTCTTTAAATACAAACAATAAATGAGAAAAACATCCTGAATAATATTTAATAAGAATGTCTTGAGACAAATTTTGAACAGCATTTCATCATCCCCAAACAGAATCATTACAAGTGATCCTTATAAAGTCAATAATGAGTAAAAGACTGGTTACTTAAATCCCTTAAATATAAATTAAACATCTTATAAAACTTTTAAAACATATTATTATGAGCAGGTATTTATTTAATTGTTAGAGTCCTGCTTTGTTCTAATTCTAATATTTAAGGGGTGAGTATGAAAAAATAAGCCTTTTTGAGGAGAAATACAGACGTGATAGTTTTGACTATCTCCAATAAAGCATTTAAGAGAGTCTTTCGTAGATAATGATTATTGAACGTTGAGTTTAATCAAAAACTTATACATTACTTAAAGTGAAGCAAAAAAAAGCCTTTTACTCCTCTTTTGAATGATTAATAAATTATTATTTTTTAATTTTGTCATGTTATATCGTTTTGAGATTTTAGAGGCCCATGATTTTCAAAATACTAATTGTCAATATACTAAGAGTGCTAACTTCTTTAGATTTTACGAATCTAAAAAGAACATATGAAAGTGATCAGAATAGTTTGTCACTGTTACACCAAAATGTAAGAATAACAGAAGGGCGGCCACTGGATTTAAGCACAAAGAGATTTGAAATTGAAGACAATTTAGCACAAAGTCATACCTCTGGTTCAATAATTTGTAATTCAACAGATAAAAATATTGAAAAACTGCTTATTGGTCCTTTTAAGAAATTATTGATGGGAACATTAAGTGTACTTGATGTCATATTTTATATTTATGAGGGAAAATACATTGATATAAATCAGTTTAAGGAATTAGAAGTACAACAACTCGTTGGACAAATTGATGGATTTGTAAGTAATGTAAAAAAATCAGAAAGCATCGCACCAGTTCGTAATTTATACTTCGAATCTGCATTTGCTCGATATTTAATATCTTTTAAACATCAAATTTTTTTTGAAAGAAGTGTTGTCGAACAATATTATATTCAATTGTATAATGAACTCAAAAGTGCAAATATACAAACTTTGTTTAATACTTTACTTTTTGCAGTTAAAGAATCTGGATCGAATAGTCCTACTGGTGTTGTTATTTGCGTCTTATTAATGTTGTCTACCCTTAAAACTGACAATTTTTCTCAATATCATCGAGATTATTTGGTTTATTTGATAGCAGCTCACAAATGTATTGTGCTTGAAAAATCTAAAACGAATTCTCACTTTCAAATCAAAAACATTCATAATATTAAGAATTGTATTTACAAAAAAATGTGCATGATTCTTTTTCCAGATATTTATCGTGCTAAATACGAACAAATTGTAAATTTGATAAAAAATGAGTACAAACAAAATTATTGGTTTAACGAATTTTCTGTTATTTTATTGATGCAATATATTAATGGAAAACATATGACCGAACTCGACTTTATCTTAAGAAGCTTAAACAATTATGACGCTAAAGGTCCTAAAAAATGAATGATTCAGTATTAGAGTACTATAAATACATCTATATTCTTTTTTATATTGAGAAGATCTTATTAAACAAAACCAAGTCTGCTTTTGTTTCGTGTTTTTAATATGCAAATAAACATTGTTTCATGATTTTTTTATTCAAAATACTTTATAACTCTCTTTACTAATCATCAATTTTGCTATTTTACATAACTTTAAGATTTACATAAGCAGTAGCGGTTTTTAAAAAAGAGAAAAAACAAACATAACTTGGTTATACACTGTAGAAAGGCAATTAATTTAAAACTTTATTATTTAACTCATTTGACATATCTATTTTGGAGATCCTAAAACATTTTTTATTTATGTCAAGTGAATGGATCTTGTTTATAAAAATGTCGCCAAGGGTTTTCTCTTTCTCAACCGTACATATAAAATGCATTTTTTATGATATCATGAATAATAGTGAATGGCAATATCATCTTTAAGTAAAAAAAATTTCAAGTTTAATTCATTACAAATCTTTTAAAGGAACTTTAATTCATTTAGTTAAAATTTTTAATTATTTTTTAAACAATAATATTGGATAATCACGATTTCACATTATACTTTAAAGTCCTTTTGTTTATTTCCCATGTTCTTAATATTTAAAAAGTGAAATTACAAAAACGTAAGAAAAATCAACGCCTTCATTGGGGCTTAGAAAACTGTTCTACAATAGACTCTATACTGCATTAAAAATATGAATAAGCTATAGATTTTAAAAAATCCTGTGACAGTTGCAAAAGCTTCAATTTTCAATTCAATTTAGTGTCGTGTGCGTTGATGTCTTTTGTATGCAACATCCAATCACCTTACACAATTTTTA
>DVQH01001878.1:0-11297 GCA_018231625.1 Papilio phestus | reverse complement strand
GCCCCCCTCGCCCGCCTCACCCGCCTCGCCCCCCGCCCCGCACAGCGCCGCCGCGCCGCCCGTCGTCGCGGGGAACACCTCGCTGCGGCTCTACACAACACCACTTACACATTATACACATTTCTATTGAAAATAAAGAATTTTGGAACCCAATGTCGTTCAGTTCAATATTGCCTGCTGTCCATTAATCACTAACCTAAATTTATATAACTACGAGCTGTCGTCAGCAAACTTCGTTAACGCGCAATTAAGGAAACAAAAATGGTTGAAACAGTCCAATGTACAGATATTAGTAAATGAAGCGGTGTACGGTATGAAGGGTACCTTGCAGTTGGGGCAGACGAAGACAGACATGTTCTCGATGACGCCGAGCAGGCGCACGCCGAGCTTGGCGCAGAAGGAGAGCTCCTTGCGCACATCCAGCAGCGCCAGCTCCTGCGGCGTGCTCACCACCAGCGCGCCCGACAGCCCCGCGCCGCGCAGGTACTCCACCGCCGACAGGTGCTCGTCCGACGTGCCTGCGCACACGTGCGGCTGGAGCCCACAGCGCCCACAGCGCCCACAGCGCCCACAGCGCCCATTGTGCGTCGTGGCCATTGTGTGTGTCAAAATGGGCAATGTATGTGTCAAAGTCCGCATTGTGTGTGTCAAAGTGAACATTGTGTCAAAGTGGGCATTGAAGGTGTCAAAGTGGACATTGTGTGTCAAAATGGGCTTTGTCTGTGTCAAAGTGGACATTGTGTGTCAAACTGTCAAAGTAGGCATTATGTGTGTCAGCGTGTGGGGCTCACCTGGCGGCGTGTCAATGAGCAGGTAGTCCAGTTCGCCCCACTCCACCTCGCTCAGGAACTGCTTGATCATACCTACGCAACGCAATATGTATTAATTGATATAAATATTCTCTTTTGGCACTTTCAAAAACATCTAGTTTGTTACTAATGCCGAGGCTAGCGCGACCATTTAATAGATTCCTGTAACACAAAAACGAAGTATAAAACGCTACAAACTAAATGGAAAAGTGACAAGCGCAAAGCTCACCATTTTTCTTGGGCCCCCTCCATATGACGGCGTCGTCGGGGCTGCCCAGCAGGAACCCGATAGACATCAGGGACAGATTGTCCGCCACGTACTAACAACAAACGGTACATATTTATTTATATTAATATCCCAGTGTATAACTACCAGCAATTAGCAAACTACGGCAGAATTCTACAACGACATTTTACATATAAATTTTGATATCTCTCAGGTTGCAAGCGGAGCTTACGAAGTTACGAAAACATTAAATCATATATATATATTATATATTGGACCATAATATACAGACAAAGATTTCGTATATTTCATTCGTATTTACACTAAGTAGTTAATAGCTATGGATTAATTTATAGTGCATTTTCAAGTGCTGTGCTCGCCATTAAAACTTATAATTTACTTGTATCGTCCGGAGCACAGCGGGAGATAAGATACCGTGATAACAGTTAAAACTTTGCTCTCATGCAAAAATCACAAAACAATTTTAACTATAATGGTATAAATTCAATAAAAATGTTTACATTTCAAAATTATTATCAAATCGCTACTATCAATGAAACAATAATTTTGCTCAGTCATGTAAAATGCAGATTTAAACAAATAGATTGAAATGAATTTACAAAGTTACTTACGACTGGTGACCACCCCGAGCCGGAGTAGTGTACTTGTTCGCCGCGCACGCCGAGCATGCGCGGCAGACTCGGCCCGCAGATGTCTGCGTCCAGGATGCCGATCTGAATAATAACTCCATAGTCATTTTTTATCATAACGTTACAAACGAGCACGCGACCACCTGAGTTCGTCTAAGTTTAAGCATACTAAATCAGCACTAAGTGCCCTTAATGACAACTGAGCGACTCTAAGTATGGCAGTCATTAAGAACTTGAGTATTTTTAAGTTCGGGATTCGTAGCGCCTACCATCATAAGTGATTTCAACTTGTAAGTAAACAAGGCTCATGGTATCTTGTGTTCTCAATTATATGTTTTTATCATACTAACACTCTAAAGGTTACTTCGCGTATTCAACTAAGCAGAACAAATAACCACAATAAACCTTTCTCATGTGCCCTTGTCGTTGTAAACGTGTTTCTAAATTTGTATATGCGTGTAACAGATTGGGTCAAAACTAAGTTGTGGTTCGCCTTCAACCATATACCGGAAGCTGTTTATGTTCCGGTCGGTAGTTCTTAATCATTTTATCTAATATTGTGACCAACGAACAGAATAAAAACATCGACACGAATGTTTCATTGTTGTTATTTCGTATGTTTGAATTAACATTGAAACATCCAGAGTTGCGTTAGACTTTGTGACCTCTCTATTTTCAATAAGATGCAATTTTGAATGTTTTAATTTGTCATGGACCTTCAATACGCTACATATCCATGGCCGATATACCTGTGCAATAATTGATTTCTATATTTCAAAGTTGAAACCTTATACTTAAGGTACAATGTCGCGTATTTTCAGAATGTTTATTGGAAATTAAACATTTGCGAAAATACGTAAGTTCTTTATATCCTTATTGGCCTATATCCACTGCGCGGAGGTGCCAGTCGGTGCCGCGTGCTGCCGTGACTCCCGCCAATCGATACGTCGCCTTGAGCCTCACAAATACCAACCCTCTCCACTGGAATGGAGTTCGGTAATTCTTACGAAAGACGCTCCAGATATAACAGGGTAAACATATTTTTAATTACCATAAAATAATCGATTTTTTATACGTAAAATTTTCCCGCCATATTTAAGTGTAAAATCGTTAACTTATTTATAAGAACGTGATATACAGCGAATTAATTTTATTTTAATAACTGTGAAGACGCGATACCGCATTCCCTAATAAATCAAGTCCTTGCGACTAATATTATAAAGGAGTAGTCATTGTAGTATTAGTAGTGAATATTATCACTTTTGTGTGAGTGCATAACAATCTCTCTCATGGATTTTCACAATAACTAGGGCTTTAATTTCCTAATTTAAATATCTAAATTTAGATACAATTGCTTATACAACTTGGTGCTTCTTGATAAAATTTCAACTAGGGTTTAAGTGACTGAATAATTTGCCATTTTTCTATTTCAATGTTATGTTTTAAGAACATAGTTAAAAATCTGTGGAAATTAACAATTTCATTTTAGCTACAATATTTGACTAATTACTATTTTATTTTTGGAGTAACTTCTAAGTTATTATAAATCAAGCATTAATACTTATTAAGGATGGTTTTCTTGGAAATAACTGTAATACTGTCATTCAACTTCTAAACCAGATAAATATTGTAAAATTATAATATCTCACATTCTTGTCAGGGAACCTTGCAGCAAGGCCGTGCCCCAGTAGGGATGTGACAGTGCTCTTGCCCACACCTCCCTTGCCAGACAGCACCAGTATCTTGTGCTTCACATTACTGAGACGGTTCTTTATCAACTCTATTGCTGGATCTGGTCCCGCTGGCACACCTGCATATAGACTAACATTGTATACTGTACATTATAAGACAAATCGTAATAACCAACTCATGTTCAATTTTGTGATATTACACTGTTGTTTTGACATTTTCCTTTTATACAATTAATTCAATAATTAGTCTTAAAAGGTCAGCATTCACTCAGTTCATAATTTTCATTTTTAAAACTTTACTTGCTGTTGCGCGCTACTTAGCCTGCATGAATTTTAAAAAATATTGAGAAAATATAGCCTATGTACTCACTGACAAGGTAGCTTTTTAATGCTAAAGAATCGTCCCTGTAGTTTTTAAGTTACTTCAATACATAAAAGAAAACAATTCTTTCCACTTTAAAATATTAGTATAGATCATTGTCAACAACAACAAATAAATTTACATGAATAAGAACTTATTTTGACATCTATAGTACGTGCCCTTCGTTAACTAATCAGTGTAAGTATTGCGAAATAATTTAGTTTTAAAGGCTCGAAGTCTATCTTACCTGACGCGCAAATGTTCTGATTGGGACAACCTGCACAAGCCGAGGCCTTCCCCGCGTCCTCGCTCTGGGTTCCCGGGCAATCTACAATATTTTAATTAGGAAAAAGATGAAAAAGGACGATTTTTGAAAAATCAATTTATAAAACAATAAAAACATTACGGTTAGGTGCATTTTCGGGGACGTTATTCATTGTAGTCGATGTTGTTTTCTTTCAATTAAACGCTTATTAAATCAAGTTTTGTATATAACTACACTTCGTAACAAATTATTAGCCGTAACTTGAACTTGTGGTTGAAATAAATTGAAATGGTGTTTTGTTGACAATGTCAAATATAAATGTTTTTGACAATCTCAGTGGACAGTGACGTTTTGTTTTGCGTTCAAGAATACTGTTTATGAAAATATATTTTTGTAATCTATCTTTCTTTAAGCA
Source organism: Papilio phestus (assembly GCA_018231625.1). Classification (NCBI taxonomy): domain Eukaryota; kingdom Metazoa; phylum Arthropoda; class Insecta; order Lepidoptera; family Papilionidae; genus Papilio; species Papilio phestus. The sequence goes on along the minus strand of DVQH01001878.1, from coordinate 6,880 downwards.
GAATAATATTTGTGTAAATAAATCTTGTAATATTTCTACGTATTGAGATCATAACTATAATGTATCAGAAACACCTATAAAATATATTCTCTATTATTTACAGAAGTTTTTGTAATACTGTTCAAATCGTAGCTGTCGGTGATTCTGAAATAAATGACATTGTTATTATTTAAAATTTTACTGGAATGACTTAATTTTATTTTACACTAATTTATTTTTGTATATAAACATATTTTTTAATTTATCACCATGGCTAAAGAAGTGTCCATGTGTACGGTACGAAATATATCATACAACTTTTTGGAAATTACCTTAAAATTAATCATTAATTATACTGTATTAAATTCCATAGCAACTTCAACAATGGAGCCCAGTAAAACCAACTGGGAGCACACCCAGTGTTCCGCCACAAGTTGGTTACTGCTTCCATACTCCAAAAAAACATCCATGGAGACCAATCATGGGTTACGAAGAAATAGAAGTGACACCTATGTAAGTTTCTTCGCTATTTTATTAACAGCTACAATTCATGATTATGTTACTGACGCACATGTGTTTCCAGGCCTTCGCAACCGATAACAAACACAATGGTTGATCCCTGCTACACGTCAGAGGGTATGGCGGCAGAGCCACTGCGGTTCCCCAACCTGGTCACCGGGTTTGACCGCAGCCCCGAGCACGCGGCGCGCGCGGCGCTCTACACGCGCTACACGCAGCACGAGTGGAACCAGAACAGCATCAGGAATTACAACGAATCAGATGCAAAGAGAAATTTTTCAGAGAGAGTCCGTAACGACATTATGAGGATGTTACGGTAAGTTTTAATGCTTGGACTTAATTTAATAAGACTTAAGACTTAATTTGTACACTAAAAATTTAGTGTACAAATTAAGTCTAAAGAATGCAACTTTTTGTCAAATTAAATAAGTTTTTAATGTAATGAATGATTTTCTGCCACAGCGAGACAGACGAAATCGGTGCGCAAGGGCAACGGGACTCCGGCAGGAAGATCGGCGAACGTATCACGGACACCACCTTCTGGCGAAATGAGGTGACATGAGAGGGGTAGAAGTGACATCACCATGTAATGAGTGCATATTAATAACGGAGTTAGACGGGTGGCGCTCTGTGCAGGTGGCGATAGAGATGGAGCGGCTGGTGGCGACGTGCGAGCGGCTGACGGACACGCGCCGGCAGCTGGAGCGCGCCGTGGCCGGCATAGAGGGCCCGCTGCACATCGTGCAGGAGTGCCTCTATCACCGCGAGAAGAGACAGGGTACAACACTGTCCCGGCATTACTTTTCACTTCGCATCACTGTCGCTCTTGCTACGGCGAATAAAGGCAGCGATCGGCTACAGAATATTCAATATTCTATTTAACCGTTTCATTATATCTTATAGGTTTGGAGCAAGTGCACGACACAGTGGAACAGTCGTTACTCAAGGAAGTGGCGATATTGCGCGAGTGTCAGGATAAGTTCCGCAACATGTTGGAGAAGGTAAATTGTGATATGCGATAGGTCTTTCATTTATCCTTCATATAACTTGTACGTTAAAGTATAAACTATTTTCTATGTGAGCACTGTTTTAGTCAGTACGAGCATGGAAGTAACGGGTATGATATACGTGTGTGTGTATGTGCAGGTGCGGCAACAGGCCAAGAACTGCCGCGCGACACAGCACGAGCTGGAGAGCGACATGCGCAACAAGGAGTATGCACTCGGCATTGACAACATGTGCCATCAGCTCAACAACTTCTCCAAGGTCAAGTACATTAAATTATTGTAAGTGTGTTATTGAGACAAGTTTGAGCAGTTAGTTTGTATGTGTGCGGTGTGTGTGTGCAGGGGCTACAATTCTACGCGGGCATCGAGCGCTACGACCCGACGGTGTGCGACGCGGTGCGCTGGGCGGCCGCCAGCGCCGCCACGCTGCAGCGCTCGCAGTCCGAGCGCGCCAAGGCTGTGCAGATGCTGTCGGGTGAGAATAGCAGACGGCCGCTGCTAACTTAAGAAAGTCTACAAGAATGTAGAACGATCCTACGGAGTTTGCGACTTATCTATTTTTTCGGCCCATAAGTAGTAAGGATTAAGTGTTTGGTACGGTGTCATCCTCAGACACGGACAACTTAATAAATGTGTCTGCGACGGAGATCTGGGACCAGTGGAGCAACACCAACAGCGCCTTTACGCGCCGCATCGCGGAGACCATCGAGATCAAGAACAAACTGCAGCTGCATCTACACAAGGTACAGTCAAAGTCCGGTAATTGTCCGGAACTGGTCTAAATTGTGTCTAGTGGTATTTTCACATGTTCTTCCTTACAGGTTGCCGTTATGTGAGTTTGTGTGGTACTCTTTTACGTGTATAAAATAAATTGCAAATGTCGATCTGTAGGTTCAGAACGAGATATTCGACATCGAGAAGACGCTAGAGTTGCTGAACAAGGCTATTGAGGACAAGCTGCAGCCCATGAAGGTGGCGCACAGCCGGCTGCAGGCGCGCACCAACCGCCCGCACCTCGAGAAGTGCCGCGACTACGCGCAGACCAGGTCACTGCTATTCCTCCTGCACCATAGTTTTAATTTTTATACTCCATTTAGTCTAAATTTAGTCGATCTAAAGATATCAATCCTATCCGCTGAATGATTCCACCACTAAGAAGTACTCTGTGTGGGTAAATCAAGTGTTGTGTTGTCAGGCTGGTGAAGGAGGTGTGCGACCTGCAGGACACGATGGAGCAGCTGCGGTCCAAGATCGCGACGGCGGAGGGCACGCACCAGACGCTGCTGGGCGTGCGCGCGTCGCTGGAGGCCGACCTGCGCAACAAGGCCGCCACGCTGTTTATCGACCGCGACCAGTGCATGGGGCTGCGCCGTGGCTACCCCGTCACCGCCGCTATCAAGGCCTAGCTCGCGTCGCTACTCTCACACAACTTTATTTTAAAATAAATCCGTTTCCTTTTCTATTGTCTTGTTTATTTTGGGACTTCCTTTCGCTCTAGCCATAGAACTCATTTACTAAAGAGTTCAATGCAGTAAAAAATATATGAAGATGGATTTTGAATAATCTGTGGTATTATCATTTCATAACCAGCTCTAAAATTCTTTGTGTCTTCTCCCAAAGTAGTAATAGTCTACAGGATTTGCACATAAACAACATTTAAAAAACATAGGTTTTTATTTATTTTTAAGTCCTTAGTTCATTGTTTGTGCCTTAAAATAACTTACTTCTGCAATACTGCACAAATTAACTAAACTACATATTTTCACTATCATAGTCTTGTATTCACTATATCTTGTACAACAGTTTCACTTTACAAAAGTAGGCACTGGCAGCTTGACACCTTCCTTAGCCTCAAAGAATGTGTAAGAGAGCACTATTTCCTCAACATACTCCATCTTGGGGTCCTCCGTGAACTCTGGATCTATGTAGAAGAATACTGGCATGTCCACCTATAACAAAATATATATCATGGAAGAAACTGTATTAACTATTGTTATAAGGAGGTTAGATTTCATGATCAGACCTGTTCATGTGGATTTAACATCTGTTCCTCAAAGCAGAAGCACTGTATCTTGTTGAAGTATTGACCAGCATCAAATGGTATGACATTGTATGTGCTGATGCCTACTACAGGCTTGTCTGTGGGATTGCGCGCTGTATAGAATGCCAGCGCTGTCTCTCCTGGCAACACCTATAAAAGAATTTCATAAATTACTTACTTGTTTCTTATTCAGTACTTGAAACTATAAAATTTAGTTATACAAACCATTATGTCATTTTGTTGTGGTTTAAAATTCCACTGCATAGAGGAGGCAACATCAGCATTGAAGCGCACTTTAATTGGTCGCTCCCTCACTGCCTTCATGTTGCTGACTGCCTCAGCGGGCTCCGCTTGCCCTGTTGTGCCACCATAACTGTATGCCTATATGAATACATTTTGAAATAACATTACGGTATTAAAAGTTTTAGCTAGAGCAGATTATTATTACACCTAGTAGCATCTTTGGATACCATATAACAGCAATTGTTCCTTACCTGACAAAATATTCTATAAAGCGGCACTGCAGCATAACTTAAGCCCACAGTGGCTATACCGAGCGCTATCATATAATTAAGTGTCGATCTTATTTTTTTCCTTTCATTACTTATTCCACGACTAACACAAACATTGGGTATAACTTTCACTGCATTCAGTAAACTCGGCGCCGAGGCAACGACTCGGTTTTGCCTTAAATTATAAAAACACTTATTCATACAAAATAGTCGATTCATCTTATAAACCTTTTCATTTAGTCATTTATAATTCAAAATAATAAAGATTTTCCTCTTAACTAAACCATGGCTGTTGTCAAATTCTTATTCTGACATTAAATGTCAAAATCATATGGTTATGTAATTCGTCCAAAATCCAATACGAATTAAAAAACTAGCAAAGATTTGTAAAAAAAACAACAAAGGAAATATTTGTTTGATAACGATTGATAACACGAATGTCCACCGTAGATCCTCGACTCAACAAAAATTGGCGACTCGCAGATCAGATCACGATTTAAGTAAATCAGTGAACCCTTTCACATCTCAGCTTAGTTGATCCAGTCGATATAAGTCTACAAGCATACTAAACTAGTGTAGTCCTTACTATAATCGCTGATCTAAAGTCAATAATTAATGAAGGTGACAATCGGGCGGACTTTCACATCCGCAAAAAATGCTAGGTAGTCTTTGATCAGTGAGCAAAAAAATTACATTTGCCGCATTTTTCATCAAAACAAGTATCACGCTATGTTGATAAAAGATCACAATTATTTTCTTATCATATAATTTTTGCCGGTCACAGGTGTATGTAGTATAAAAAATCACTGTTACTTAAATTTTAATTAATATCACAAAATTATAGTCACTTAGCGCACATCATCGTTTGTATTCTAACGCTGTTATTTTATGTTTCGTCTTGATGTGGGCGTCTGTGTGGGTCTTTTGGTACGCTTTGTAGGTGCACTCCAGGAAGGGGCACCTGAACATCGGCTCCTTGCCGCATTCGTACGTAACATGTCGTCTGTAGGTGCTCTTGTGCCTGTACTTCCTTTTGCACTTTTCACACTCGAAACTCGTTTCATACCGCGACCAGTAGTTTTTATTTTTCATTGGCACGATAGGCAAAATGTTTTGCATCATCGTTTTAAAGAAATCCACCTCACCTGCAACAATGAAATCAAACGCTCAAAAGTTTAATACTGAATGCGAATGGCGCTCTTTGTTGACTACCTACCTACTAAATCACTACGGTGTTTATAGTAACATATTGGTATAGATCAAAAAGGATTTACATAAGAAAAACTAGGATTTTATTAAACCAAGAACATTTATTAACATGCATAATCATTAATTAAAAAAATCAAACCAAACACGCTTTATGCATCTGAATTAAAAATAATCATCAACAATTTGTTGAAGTTTGTGCGATCATTTTCACAAAAAGACATTTTCTTGGTAACAATATATCAAAAATTATAATAATAGTAAAATATTGCAATTTAATTATTGCTAGTTTCCTTATGCATTTTTCTTCATCTGTGCTTAGTTTTACAGAATCGTCTGGTGAAAAATTGTATTAAAATTGGAATTTAAAAAGACATTTTATCCATATTTGCTTTACCTAAATTGGTAGTATCAGATGTTTTTTGAATTCAGGTAGGTACCTAAAAATAGGTATTTTTAGTTAAAATTCATTAGCAAAATACAAGACAAGAAAAACAACTTTGTTTACGTTGTTTTTCCTAAACTGACTCGTTTGTAACATTTACATTAGATAGGCTAGTTCTTTGTATCTAATTTGTAAGCAACTCGTTAACTAATGTATAATATTCACTATTTCCGACCGCCCATAAATGTACTTTTATTGCAACAGGAAACTCCATTTCCAAATCTTACGAACCGCCATTGTTCAATATGAAAGATATTTACTTTCCATATTAACTGATATTATTGCTTAGTTAAAATCTTCTCGCGTCTGTTACAAAACGACCAGCCGCCATGTTGCGGGTGTTTCGCAATCAGTCCTAAGTATTTCGAGTATTCAATTCTCAAATTTACAAACAAACTTCTTTCGATTATCCAAAATATAACCAGACTGATTCGTGATAGTTCAAAGTTTGCGAAATTCTTGCACGGATTAAGCTCTTATGATGCTAATTTGTATATAAATCTGACCAGGTCATAGACATCACACAAAATCTTATAAAAATATTGTTATAATTTAGTTAAGGCACATAGAGAAATTGACAATGGTTTCTTTAGGAACACAGTAAATCATTGATACTATCGTATCACAATTTTAGACTATAGTAGACACATTTCTTTGGCTTTTAATTACCATGTATAAACATTCTTTAAATAATTTATATGTTATAACAAAAGTATATAGTGTTAGCTTAAAAATTGTTTTCTTCATTGTTAGTTTTTGGTGGGTCTTAACACTTAATTATTATGCTTATTTTATTATGTTGTATCTATGCAAGTTCGTATTTTCTTTTTAAAAACTGGAAAAATTTCCACAAGTTTTTTTTTTGCATAAAAAAAGTGTGCGTATTATATTTTAGTTGTCTAACCAAGTTATGTACACAATATAACTTGAGTGGCAAATATATTTTTTTATAAAAACTTAACTATGAACAATAATAATTTAGGTACTTAATATTATTTTGTTTTCAAGGCACTTATTTCTTACAAAACTAGTCGACTGGAAGAGTCTTTGGTTTAAAATATTGCTTGGGTAATCATTTGCACTTTATAGGTAACTTAATATAACAGTAACAAATGCAAAAAATAATATAGGTTAACAGAAATACTGAACACTATAATACAAATCTCGGTTT
>DVQH01001877.1:0-11297 GCA_018231625.1 Papilio phestus | reverse complement strand
ATCCCAAAGATTATCAGTAAAAGATAAGCCTTATATCGCTAATTGAATGAGCGGGCCACATACGTCCCGGTAGCGCAGTAGGGAGCGAAAGGGTTAATTTAGATTCACTCCAATTTGGTTTTACCTTAGGCGGTGCACCGGAAGAGGTGGAAATCGAGGTAGAACCCGAAATGGAAGGCTTGTGCATGGCGGCAGACTTAGGCGGTGGAAGGAAGCCCAAATTCTTGCTACCCCCACCCCCCACACTGGCACTCTTGGGCCCGGGCAACGAGGCACTCTTCGGGCCAGACATCGACATCGAGCCCTCTTTCTTCTTCTCCATGCCAAACCAAACAACTCGGACAATAAATCGAATTCACCAACAGAGAGAAGGAACAAGGCGAATGGGGGGAGAGAAAGAAGGCAGAAATTGGTCAGTGTGACCAGTGCGTCACATAGGGATTTATGCAACCACAACCTATTGTTGGTGTTTGAGTCGAACATTTTTTGTTGTTGGTGACTCGTAAATCAATTACACTAAAACTCCCAGGAGCACGCAAACCGAACTTCACACAGGAGAGCAGCTAAAGCATGCATAACACCAGAAGCAACGCATGCGCAAAACAGATTTTCCTTTCTATTTTCCATGCGTGCTCCTTCGGGTGCAATCGTATAGAAAACAGTTCAACGCCCCCCAGATTGTTCGATGCGAAAGATTTAAATAGAAAAAATATTTTTACAAGAGCTTTAGCGCTGCACACAGCGAATGGTTGGCTAGTTTTTTGTAAAGAGAACTAAATTTTAACCAATTTTAGACTATATTTTAGCAAGGAATCTAAAATGAGACAAGTTTGGGCTAATTTTTAAGCCAGTTTAGAAATCACTAGTCAGTTTTAGTCAAAATTTAATACTTTTCGATGTGTGCGTGTTTCTCTCGTAAAAAAACAGAGGCAAAGCAGCCGAAGTCAAACTCTAATTATTATCATAATAATTCGAAGGGATATACAAAAAATATTGAATCGAATCAAGTGAGAATGGGAAAAGTTCGAATTTCGATGATTTATTCACGACATGCGAATCGAATCGAAAAAAAATCTGTACTCTACAGAATTTTTAAAAATCGAAACCTTGATTAAACAGGTAAAATAAATTAAACAAATCTATCTATCTATTCTATCTTACTTTAACTTATCTACTCAAGTTTAATCCCGACTTCAAGTTTTTGTTTTGTTTTGCTTTTTTCACAAGCAATAAAACCGTAAAGCAACTTGTGACAAGATGTATATGTCACCAACAACTTTGCCTACACTAAACATGCCACGTCCTTTTCTCTTTCTCTACAAGTCCTAGAAGAGGTAAAAGTAAAATTATTTTAGTGCAACTCTCACTTGAAATCTTTTTCCCTTGAGAAGAGAAAAGAAAGAGGCGAAAAGATAGCGGGGGGTAGGAGAGAGAGAAAGGGAGAGAGAGAGAGAGAGAATAAAGAGCGCTTGTAAGTAACAAGTTGTTACATAAGACCGTCTTGAACTCTGAATAAGCTTAGTAATGCGCATGCGCATCATTCTTAAGTAACAAGCACACACACAGTGTGATACATACACATATGATAAGAGTTTAAAAGTTATAAGGCCTGTGGCACACACACACACACACACACTCTCTCTCTCTCTTTCTTTCTCATTCTCTCTCTCTCTCTATTTCACATTCTCTCTCTCTCTCTCTCTATTTCACATTCTCTCTCTCTCTCACTCACACATTCTCTCTCTCTCACTCACACATTCTCTGTAACACACACACACACACACTCTCATTTTCTCTTTCACACACACTCTCTCTCTTTTCCCATTCTCTCTCTCTCACACACACATTCTCTCCCCAACTCAACACGAGTTTTTAGAGATTATATAAGAAGTTAGGTTTCTTCCGCCCAATCTCACTCTCACTCCCTTTCTCATTTGGCCTCTGCTTATTTCTATAGAACCATTCTTTCCAACTTAATTTTTTGTTATTTTAATTAATCTAAAGGTTCTTCCGGCCAATTTTTTCAATTTCACAGCAACAGCTACCACCACAAACCATGTCGAACCGATGGTCCCACCAGAAGATACAATGGACCGGACACCTGGTCAACACGGCCCGGGTCAAGTTACCCACCAACGAAGAGTATGTCATCTTCGGTGCTAGGTGCGAGTGGTGGCTCTACGAGAGTCACCAAGCGGAGACTCATGAGCTCATCTTTTGGCTCGATTGCTCCTGTTGGCGGAGATTCTCCGTTCTGGTAGCAACAGGATCGCCGCACCTGGCACCGTTTGGCAGTTCAGCCTCTGTCTCAAGGTAAGTACAGAACAATACCACACTGTTAAAAATACTGTGCGGTTATAAGCCAACATTAAGCACGTTTCTGGTTATAACTCGACAAGTCTTGGTAATAGACTTTCAATTTTATTGAACAATGTAAGTTTATTATCAGAAACGTGCTCAATGTCAGGTATTTTTAACAGTGCAGTAATTCGCAAGTGCCTTTATATAATTCGTAACTTATGTTGATACTTGAACCCATTAACCGATTCGAATTACAACAGTGAAGGTTAGATTCGAATCGGTGATGAATTCGAACCACAACAAAAATTCGATTGGCTAACCCTTTCGATTCCAAGGATTATCAGTAAAAGATAATTTTTATATCTCTAAGTGAATGAGCTGGACACATACGTCCCGATAGCGCTTTCAGGAGCGAAAGGGTAAAGCACAGTGGAAGTAGCGTAACTGTTACAGTGCATTGGCAGAAAGAAGAAATTGTCGGAAAACGACAACGACCAAAGTCTTACATTCATTAAATTAAATTAATATTAATGATTAATATATAGGGTAGATAGATAGAAATCTACCTCCATTTCTCTCTCTCTCATTATAATCGCTTTCCTACATTATCATTTTTTCCAAATAAATAGTACAAAGTGGCGCCAAGGAATGCCGGCACTATTCGAGACATGCTACGGTCACCGGCCGGAAGATGGTACACTTCCGCCCATCACACTGCCCCACCACACGCCCACTCTAGTACGGTCTACTCGACCTATTGCGGTTATGTCTGCAGCGACTCACCACCGCCAACCTTGAAGATCCCAACCCCTTGAGACAAGTGAGCCTCTCCGAGCAGCCACAACAATCATCATCAATGCCACTGATCACTCGCCTTGCCATGCGACTCGATCACGGGCTTTGTGCACTAGTCAAACGAATCTTGCCGTGGTTTGTTCGACAATTGATCGATTAATTATTTCTAACAAAATAAACGATCCATTTGGAACGCTACCACACATTCAATCACACACACTTTGTAAATATAACAACAAAAATAGAACATACCTTTTTTGTAAATATAAAACACCTTTTCCTTTTCTTTCTTCTTTGTAAGTAATTGTATAAATATAATATATAAATATATAGTGCTCCAGTTTTCAATAAGTTGTGTTAATTGATGATGATGATGATGTTGTAGAGTCTATGTGATTATATAAAGTAAATTAATTTTAATTAATAATATGGATTAAAAAGACAATATAAATCTTGACTTATAAAAATACAAAAAGAATATATTCGAAAAAATTCAAAAACAAAGACACCAAATAAGCAAATTCGAATCCAATGCAAAATTAGTTAGATTCAAGAATTCGGATTCGAATTGAGTTTGAATTAGAATCCAACAAAGAGCTACATTAAATTCGAATTAGATTCGAACACAAAAACATAATAAAATTCGAATCAAATGCAAGATTTGTTTGATTCTAATAATTCGGATTCGAATTGAGAATTAGAAAATTCGAATTCAACAAAGAGCTACATTTAATTGGAATTAGATTCGAAAAAAAAGAAAATCAAATTCCAATCTAAATAAAAAATTTGCTGGATTCTGAGAATTCGAATTAAGAATTAGAAAATTCGAATCCAACAAAAAGTTTCCTTCGAAAACATCTATAGAATTCCTACCTTACTTATTCTTACAATTTGTACTACTACTACTACTCGATCTAGTAGTTCCAGGGCGTTTTTCCAGGGACAATTTCGAATCACTCCTTGTCTTCTTCTTCGTTGTCTTCGCCGTCTTCTGGAAAACCTTTTGACTCTTGTCCTCCTCTTCCTCCACAATCGGCGGGTCTGGATCTTGGTGAGTTTTCGAGTTCAGTCGCAGAGAGATTGGTCGCGGTGGATCCACACTTGGACTTGACGATTTCGGACTTTGCGCTTCGTATTGTAGGTTCTATATTGTAGAAAGTTATACAAAATATTTAGATTATAGTTGTTTTTTGAATTTAGAATTCAAATCAAATTCTAAAATAAATTCGGATTCAAATAGAATTCTAAATCTTTACTTTATATAATACTTTACTTAAATTGCAATTAAAATCAATTTATCTGTGTAAAATGGAAGGCTTACCTTTGAGTTGTGGGCAAACCGTAGCCAAATTCTTAGCCAACTTGCGTCCATCGTCGGTGAGAAAGTAGTACGGACTCCGTCCGTCGGTCTTGTCGACCAGTCCTCGGTTGAGCAAGGTCTTCATAGTAGCCCAAGCCGAGTAGCGATATCCATTGGGTGCCATGGCACCGCTCCCAAACGAAGCACTGGTCACATAGCGTTGTGCCATCTCACTCAAATCCAGTTTGTTCACTTTCGAACTAGAATACTCAAGCTCATAGCGAAGCAGTGCAACCAGAAGTGCAAAACCAGACGAGCCTTGAGCGGGAATGTAACTGGAGGTTCGGGAGGTTTTTCGCGCCGGACTCGGCATAGTTTTGGTTGGTGTCGGAGCTCGCTTTCGAACTGGCATCATACTGGATAAACGTTTCATTGACGGTGAACCGGAAGAAGTTGAAGATGAGGATGCGGAGGAAGACGACGATGGTGGAGAACGACCAAGAACGTGTCCCGCACCGGAAGTGCCACTGGATGAACCGGAACCAGAGGTAACGGGAGCACCACTACCACCTCCTCGGCCAAAGTGCTCCGCGAATTTCCGGTCTATCTGTGAGCATATCTTGTCACCGAAACCTTTCAACTGTTTGCACTCTTTGCCCGATCGGAGAGGCTCGGGATGTGCTCGTAGAGATCTTAATGCCTGGCAAAGATAAATATAGGTAAATAAATCACCAAATTCTCCTATATATTGATGAATAATATGGTCGTGGTTTTCTCTGTTCTATGTCTATGTCATTTTTGGTATTCTGACATTCACGTTTTTTACTGTGAGAGTTACGCTATTCGAATTCATCACCGATTCCAATCCAACTTTCTGTAAATGTAAATGTAAATAATTTGAATAAAACCAAAATTAAAAACGCATAAAATTAAAAGCGATAATTTTTTTCATAATAAATAAACAAAGTAAAGATTTGAGTCGAAAGTGTAAAAAATTAGATTTAAACTTAGAAGCAAGAATTGAGAAAAAGTCAAAACAATCAATTAACATTAAATTCAAATTTCAAATAAAGCCCAATGAAAATTTAAAATTAATTATATATTAAAGATTATAATTATAATTATAATTATAATTATAAATTAATAGAGTTTTTTTAACACTCGATTGGGTTTCAGAGGCTACATCTGACCCAAGGTTTTAAACAATTTGTTTCAAAGACCATGACAAAAAATCTGAATTTTTATTGTTCTTAAAATTTAGTTGAAATAAAAATTAAGTTTTCAAACGATAAAATACTTTTTAATAGCATAAAAACACTACTTAACTCCGAGTGTTAATAATTTATATTCAAGATTTTAAAAAATTCGAATTTAAAATAGACAACTTAAATATGTTTCATAAAAATATTGATTTTTCAATTTTATAGAATCGTAAAAATGTTGGCAATTCAACTCTACCTTGCTCCAGACAAACTCCATTTTGGAGCCGCAGAGACGCGCTTGGTCACGCCACTCGGTGAGCCACTGAATAAGCAGTGGATTGACATCCTCCGCGCGACGCTGGGACATTTTGTCAACACCAATTTATAGTTGTCATCAAAAATACCAAGTCAAAAGTTACATAAAATCAAGTCGAGATGAGATAAAAAAGCTAAAATTGATGCAACAACAAACAAAACAAACCACAAACAGAGAAGGCAGCTGTCTGGCCAACGACCGTTGGCTTCAGTGTGTTTTGTTTACGCTGGACACATGTGATTTTTAAATTTTGAAAAATCCCGCCATCTAGTGGCAAAGTTTTTAAGTTTTAATTTTTATTTAAAAAAACATAAAAATACTCTTTAAAATAGCATTTTGTGGCAAGTTAACTGTCATTCTTAAACTTAAAATTAACTAATTTATTCAATAAATTACAATTTTGTTTAAAATTACCCAAATTACTCAAAAAGAGAAAATTAACCTAACGTCATCTGTGAATGTTTCTTTTGGTCTGTGGTAGTGGCATTGAAAAGTGATACGTTCAAACTGTGGTGTAATTCGAATTTTGATTAAGCGCGTCAATTTTTGTTTTCATTTAAAGTTTATAATAATTTTGGTTGTTATTATATAATAAACAATATATTACACATCAACTTAAAAACGTGATTATAATAACATGTTTACTGTTTAATAAAAAAATGCTAAGTTGCCTTGGTTTCATGAAAGAGGCTAATTTCAGACTCTCACTCTCTCTTTTAAACCATAAAAATAAATGTGCCATGTGTGAAGGTTCACACCACACTTGACAACATCAGCAGAACAAACAAGTGACACACTTAACTAATTCAGTCTTATCTTTTGAAGTAGAATGTTCTAATTAGTAAGTATAGGGAGAATTTAAAAAGAAACAAGAAATAACCAGAAAAATGATAAAAATAACAAAACAATAATAGCAACATTTAATCTCATTCGAACAATGAACTTGATTTGTGATGACGAAAAAAATTAACATGAATTTAGAATCTCTCCGATTTTACCCAGAATTGGTGAGAGAAAGAGGGAAAAACTGCGTCGTAAAGAAGTGTTCTAACCCAAAAGGAAAGAGTTTTTTGGTTGTAATATCAAGAACTTGAAAAATTTTCTTATTAAAATATGCAAACGTGGTTTATTTAAGGGATTGAAGTATTAGGAAGTTTCCATGCTTTTATTATATATTTCTATGTATATATATTATGCGCAGAGAATCTCTCTCTCTCTCTCTCTCTCTCTCTCTCTCTCTTGCTTACTCACTCTTGCATGTTCTACTCTTACATACAGATGTATGAAATAATATAAACAAAATGAAAGAAGAGAAATTAAAATATTGATTTACTAGGAACGAGAGAGAGAGAGAGAGAGAGAGAGAGAGAGAGAGAGAGAAGAGAGAGAGGAGAGAGAGCAATGACACGTGCATTTATGCAATTTTTGTTGAACCGTAAAAAATAGCTAAGAATTTTTTAAATTTAAAAAACTCGATTTTTTAATCTTATCAAATTCGAATTCAAATCGAATCAAAAATCAAATTCGAAGTCTATTCTCTCGAATACAAATGTGAATTCGAATTGAACAACAAATCGAATTAGATTCTGATAATTTTGATTTTCACAATTCTAATCTGACTTATTTAGTATTTTAAAAATTTTTATTTTTCTCATTAGAATTTTAAATATCATTTTCAAAATTATTAACTCTATACATTATTATTATTATTCTTTGTTGTTGTCTTCTAAAAATAGACTGGAAATTCCTCAAGTTTATACGGGAAAATAGGAGAGATAAGAGAAATATTTTTAATAATAATAATAATATAATAGAGAGAAAACATTTCAAAACACAAAAGAGCATATTTTTAAATATTTTATCTTGATGAAGAAATCAATAATTTCAATTCAAACATTTCATCACCAAGTGATTCATCACCAAATTGTCACGGAAACGAATTACTAATCACACCATGCAATCTTCGTTTCTCTCTCTCTCTCTCTCTCTCTCCATGCCCGGATGATCATGGAAGGCAGATGAGTGAAAATTTTGAATTCTATCTCATATCACTTTTTCTCTCTCTCTTTCACACATACTCACTAGGTTACCATTAGATACCAGAGCAATGGCGGAGGGAGTAGCAGACTTTTTTTTTCTCTCTCTCTCTCTCTCTCTCAATCCATTTTCCAACTCTCAGAGCTAATTCCACTTTGATCTATCGATCTCTCGACCCATTGGTGAAAAGTGCGTCATGCGCAGCTGGTGTAACCGAGAATAGAGAGATAGATGAAAGGGAAGAGAGAGAGAGAGAGAGAGAGAGAGAGAGAGAGAGAGAGGGTGTGAGTGAGAGAGTGAGAGTGAGAAAAAGAGATCTACAGTATTATCTGCAGAGACATAGAGCGCCACCATAGTGTGCGAGCAAACACACAAAGCCCCAACGCACAAAGATCTAGAGTAGAGAGAGAGAGAGAGAGAGAAAATAAAAGTGCTCACTCATACATGCATAGAGAGTGAGAGTGCGCGCACGCACCCCCTCTTCCTCTATCTATCTCTCTTGTACTGTACTAAAAACGAGGTCTCCTCATAGATGTCGTATCGTTTTGTGTGTGTGAATGAATTGAGTGGCATCAACCAACCCACATGCATTGTTTGCGGCACCCGCGCGCGCGATCTTCACTGCACTGCAGAGAGAGAGAGAGAGAGAGAGAGAGAGAGAGTGAGAGAGAGAGTGAAGCATGCATGTGTTTTCATGTGTGGCATAATGTAGTAGTGGCACTTGGACACGCGCGCGCGTCAGTTGTCTTCTGTTGTATATTCTCTCTCTCTCTCTCACCCACACACTCGCTTTTATCTCGTTTTCTCCCTGTCTCATCTTGTTTCTCTCTTCTACTTTCATCTTCTTCTTTGTTTCCCTCGTGGAGCGTGTATGTGTTTTGGCGGGGAGTTTTTTCCTCAACAAACCTCTTGAAACCTTTGATCATCATCTTCACTATCTTCATCATCATCTCTTTCTCTCCATATAGAAAGTCTAGGAGGTTGTTATCTCTATCGCATTCAACTGCATTTTGCATTCCAGCTGATTCTCTATCTCTCGCTTGAGTCTATGAGTCAGTCTTTTTTATAATGAATCATTGTTTCTATTTTGTTGTGCAATCAGATTGACTGATTGATCAAGTCTGATTACATCATCATCTGACTTCTGACCATTATCACGCCATTTTTTGACCATCATCAACTGTATTTTATTTTTTATTATGATTAGTGAATTTTTTGAAAAATTATAAACAGATTTTCCTCAACCCAAGATTGATTTGTGATTTTTTTATTTATTAAATAGTTCGACTGATCGAACATTCTATACTATAATATCTGTGGTGTTGAGATGCCGGTGATGCCACTACCACTGTCATCATCAGGGGACTCAACAATCGACAATCATCCTCGTTGATCTAGCCTTTCTCTCTTTCACTCTCTCTCTCCCTCCCACTCACTCTCCGAGAGAGAGAGAGAAAGTCGACTTTCTAAATCCGACAAGACTGAGTTTGCGCGTTTCATCATACTTTCTCTCTTTGTGTGTGTATGTGTGTTTGGTGTGCACGAGTCGCGCCGGTTTGGGGAAACTTTCACTCTACAAAAAAACCTTCCAATCAACCAAGATTGAGTTCTCACTATGACTCTTTATATGTTAAATAATAATAATAATACGCCAACTAAATAGCCTTGCCAATCAAAAAGAGAGATAGAAAAAAAACGCCACAAAACTTGAGATCTATCATCTAGACCAGATTTGATCCAATTGACAATCTCCCAACCTACTAAACGAAAATCTCTTTGTTTGTAGTTGTTTTCAGGTAAACTCTTTTTTTCGGTGTACTTTTATCATTATCCTGATCTCTTCCTCTTCTATATAGATTGGTGACCAGATTAATCCGTGATGATGACGACATCATCATCATCATCTAACTGACTGAATGAATGAACAAGGCATCGAGAGAATATAACAATAACAATAACAAGACCATCTGCGACTTATCTTGATCGTCAACACCTTCATCATTATTATTAACAACAACAATATTATTATTATTATTATTATTGTTCACCATCTAAACAACAATCATCGTTTTTATTTTTTACTATTATTATATTTTAATAATAACTTTTAAAATTTTAAAAACACGTTTTTATTGTGTTTTTAAATTATATCAATTTTTATGATAGACTTATTATTATTATTTTTTATAATACCTTGAAGATTGAAGAAGATGTAAATTATTTGTAGTTTCTTGGAGAAAAAGAATGATACAAAGATACATGTATTTATATATGTTTTAGCCATTTGAATTTTTAAATGACTGGATATTTTGAGAAACTCTTTTGTGTTTTCTTCTTTATTGGTATCAATATCAATTCATTGATGTGATGATGCAATCTTCATGACATCTTCATGTCAAGTTGTATTATATTAATTTTTAAAATCATTTTTATTTGAGAAGAAGATTCGTCAATTTTAAATAATTTTAAAAATTATTTTGATTTTAAACTTTATTTTTGGATTATATAAACCTTTTCATCATCATCATTATTCAATTATTATTATTATTATTATTCTTTGATTTTTGATCTCTTGATCTTTGAATTATTTTTTTTAATAATATTATTTTTATCTGTGAAAAAGATTATTTGAACTTTTATGGTTTTTGTTTGATTATTGATTTTTCAACTTGATCTATATATTCATCAAATTCATCTTCTTCATTCTGGAGATTTAATCCCAATTATTATGATTATTATTTGATGATTTTATATTGCATCACATTTTGATTTAATTATTGTGAAGAAGAATATTTGATTATTAATGATTTTACTGGATTGATTGATTATCGATTCGCTTCTTCACGATGATGTTGATGCCAGTGGAGAGTCGTGTCTCGGAGAGTTTTACTCGTCACGTGACCCTACCAAACGATGATGATCATCGTGACAACTCGCCACCCTCGGATGAGTCATCCAATGATCGATCCATCAAGGAAGAACCGATCAGTGACAGTGAGGATCATCAGTCCACTTCGAAGATCATCAAAACTCAAGATGGTCTTCAAGGAGAAGAAGAGAAGGATGCGACCAAGAAGGATGAAGATGTCGAGGATGAACTGGATAACTTCTTCACCCAGCTCAACGAGGCTCTTCGGGAGGAGAAGACCAAAGCACCACCTCCCATCCAATCATCTTCTACAATCTTAAGTCAGGTTAGTTTATTTTTTTTAAATTTATCTTTACAAATATTTCATGAATATAGAACTTAAATAATGAAGGTTTAGTTAGTTAGTTCCAACCTCCGATTGCAATCTAACTTTCACTGTTGTAATTCGAATTCATCACCGATTCGAATCTAACTTTC
>DVQH01001876.1:0-11298 GCA_018231625.1 Papilio phestus | reverse complement strand
GCTGACCAACCAGCGGCGGCGGCGGCAGTGCAGCTAAACCCGTTGCTCATCATCATTGGGTTGTAAGGCATCGAGCCGGCAGCAGCAGCAGCGGCGGCGGAATGGGTGGTTTGAGGAGCGGTGCCGTAAGGCATGGTGGAGGCAGCAGGACTGGGCAGCGAAGACTGGGTGGTGCCGTTGCGCTGGTAGGCGCTAACGGCGTGACTAGCTTGAGAGCCGCTCGAGGACCACGTAGAGGAAGGTGCACCGCTCGTACCGGATCCATTTCCACCGCCGTTACTGCTCGACTGGAGAATGTGCAACAGCTGCTGTGCTTCGGACTCGGACATCTGCTCGGCCAAGATAGTGGTATTGCCTAGGACGCAGTTGTTCAGTGCGGCTTGTGCTTTGGCGGCTTGGTCACGTGACATGTAGCGCACTATTGCCATGTCGTGGTACAGGTGAAAGAGGTTGAGTGGACCGTGCTGCAGGCATAGCGTTTTCAAGGTCGAACCGTCGATCTAGTATAGACGAGATATAATTCACAAGTGTTAATTTGAAATCAAACCGAGCCAAACAAAATGTCTAAATCAAATCATCTACCATGCAGTCTATTTTCTACTCTAAATACTACTTCTTACCAACAGAATCCTACCTTTTCCCATCCCTTTTAGTACCACAAAATAATATTCCTTCCCTCCTGCTCTGCTCCTCTCAATTCAAAAATGAAGAAAAATCTACACTAGACTGCAAAAGATAATAAAAACGTTAACAAATTGATCAAAGCATGGCTACCCACTACAAAACATTAGCAAAAATTCAACAAGCACTTTAAAAATGACCTAAAATGGATAATTTAATCATAAAAAGCTTACCTGCGGTGTGAGATTGCGCAATCTGAGATACTCCGCGGCGGCAGGTCCGTTGCTTGAATTCCAGATGTTAGCATCGTGCGTCTATTTAAATTTCCCAAAAACAATTAGATTCGCTAAAAATATGTGAATTGTGCAAACTTACTTGACCTCCGCCGTAGCCACTTGCGGCACCACCATTGTTGGCGGCACCCTTGGACAAACCAGGCGGTGGACCGCGAGGTGGCTTTGAGCCATTGCTTGACTGGTTACCCCCGCCACCACTCGACTGGCCATTGGCATTGGCACTGGAAGCTTCGAGAGGCGCATTCCACAGCGACTCCGAGCCAAGATAGTCGCCCGAGGAAGTTCCCCAGCCACCGGAGTTTTTCTTGTTCGATTGCATAGGCGGCGCATTGTACGACCACAACGAGTAGCCCGATGTGCCATAATTATTGAGGTCAGGAGCAGCACCGCGGTTCGAGTTGCTTGCAGAAGAGCCTGCCTGTGGCGACCACGAGAACATGTTGCCCGTGGCCAGTGGTGAACGTGGATCGTCTTCGAGACCTTTGGCACCAGAAGTGGTAGTGGACGCCGAAGTGGCAGGCGCTTTCCACGGTTTGTAATCAAATGGATCAGCGCCTCGACTAAATTCAAGTCCACCAGTAGTTGGGTATTCATCAATCAGATCGGACTTGTCATGCTTGAGATCGGATGCGGTGGCAGTAGTTCCCCAGCCGTGATCGGTTGAGTCGGGTGGCATAAACGAACTGCTCCAAGGGCCACCAACAGTGGGCTTGGTGATGCCACCTGGTGCGCGAATGAAGTCATTCTGTCCACCACCGGCTTGTCCACCTTGACTTTTGTCGGCGTCAGCCCTTTTCCACGAGTGCAGTCGCGAGCCACCTTGTTGTGAAGCACCACCTGAGCTACTACTGAACGAATCCATGACGGACGAGCCAGGAGTGGATCCACCGTACATCGAGTCGTTCTTGTTGCTATCCATCATGCATTGCATCTGGTAGCGGTTCTGGAGCTGCCCGATGCTGGCCTTAATCTGGTTGATGCGCATTTGATGGTTCATACCATAACCACCACTACCTTGCTGTTGACTATACTGCCGAAGCAGTTTCACCTGCTGCAGAATATCCGATATGATTGCCAGATTTTGGCTAGACTGTGGCTGGTTCAACACCTACACAAGAACAAAGTACATTAGTAGAATAGACAAGTTGCACCACTTTGCAACATACCTGTGGATTGAGGAATCCGTTGGAAATGGCAAGTTGAATGAGTTGCACCACATGGGTGTGGTTTGGATTGGCACCACCCGGTGGGCCTTGGTTCATTCCACCAAGCTGATTGCGTGTCGGCTTGTCCATTACACTCTTCACTAGCTGTGCGAGATTGTTCGACATGTTGTTGCTACCGTTGTAGCCACCACCGAGGTTCAGTTTTGGCTGCATATCGAGGTCAACTGAAGAAAAGACGAGATGCAAACAAAGCACATATCAGTCATAGTCACATTATGTAACATTATCGAAATAAGCAGACAGTTTTCAAGAAAATATGCTAGACAAACAAGAAGACCCTTATCAATTACCACCAAGAACTAATTTAATTAACACAAAAAGCTATTTTCAAATGGCATTTTTGGTGGAGCTTATAAAAAAGTACTCCCAAGCCCTAACACTAAATCGATTTTTCATCTATCCTAATGGTGGTAGGTCTGAAAATGTATATGCAAGTTCAATTTCATTATTTTATAGTGAAAAAATAAACTCAAAAGTCTACCGCTACCCGTTTTTCTTTGGCAAAACTAATAACGTTAGTAGTTCAAGGACACAAAAACAAAAAAATCAACTTACACAGAGGATCATCATATCGCATTTGATTGCGTATGCCCATGTCATCCTTCTACGTTAAAAATTAAAAAATGTTTAGAGTGAAAAACTTTGAAACCAGCTGCAAAAAAATGATTTACCTTAAAGCCCATTGGATCAAAAGATCGATTGAACGGTCGATTGTTGTGCATATTATCATGCCCGATGGACTTGCCACGTGGCCCATTGGAAGGTCCAGTGCCCCAGTCGCTGGTATCTACGCGTCCCTCCGACGAGTTCCAGTCGTTCGGCATGCCTAGACCCGATCCCAGACCTTTAGGTCCATTCAGTTGTCGTAGGTTGTGGTGGGGATTGTAGTGGTTGTTGTTGTTGGAATGGTGGTTTGAGTTGTGGTGATTCGAGTTGTTATTGTTGTGATGATTCGAATTCGCGTTATGATGATGGTTCGGCACGTTGTTGTTGTTATTGTTGTGGTGGGGATATCCGGGGGCCGCATCAGACCAAAGCAGACTAGGGTTAGAGTCGAGCCAGCCAGAGGCCGGACTGTTACCATTCAGACTCTTGGTATCCTCGTTCCAGAGCGAGGGCGACTTGCGCTGATGCGCGTTGCCATCGGTCCAGGTGCGCGGCAACACCTGGGGTTGCTTGCCCCCGCCACCAGCACCACCGCCATTGCCACTGCCACCGCCATTTCCGCCTGCATTCCACCCGTTGAACCCGCCATTCTTGTTGGTATCTGCCACGCCAACGGAGCAAAACAAACAACATTCTAATTAGTATTCTCATTACATTTTTAACTAATTTCTCCAATCATATACTACAAATCAAATCAAATATACTCAAATCCGCTAAAAAGGTGAGACAGCTTTTCAGATATGTTGGTACAATTTAACTCATTTTACACTTTATTACTAAACAATAAAATTTCACCACATAAACCGTAAAGCTGTCCTAAGTTGAATACTTGAGTTTAGAGTGTAGACTTAGAGTTTATAGTGTGTGAACCCCCTATACAAAAAAACTTTAGGTTTAGAGAATAAGAAACAATTGGCTATTTATCATAGAAAAAAACTTTAAACAAAATCTGTCGAAAATCCAAGTAAGAGATTCTAAAAATCTCTTATATATATATATATTATATATACATATAATATAATAAAAAATACGAATAATCTAACGAAAAAATTTCAGTAAAATCTCTTCCATATTTTAAAATAATTACCAAAGTTTAAGCTATATATCTTACCTTCTTTTATCATCATAAATATAAAACATAAAGTTGAATGTACAAAGTGACAATAAAAAAAAGAAAAAAATAGAAAAACACACATAAACATTCAAATTAGTTCTATCACATCATCATCAATAATGTAGCAAACACAACGCACAGTAACCAGAAGACTAATTGGGTAGAAAATTGTTGCGCGCTCATTGGACATGACTAGTGAAGAGTAAGGTAATTTGATTATATTACGACCAACGCCTCGACTAGCCAAGAGTGATGACGCAACCTCTCTCTCTCTCTCTCAACTTTTCCATCTGGTCTGCTAGTGTTTGTTTGGGTTGCTTCTACACTAAAGTACTCTCTAGTGAGAGTATATATATGATGATGAAAACAAACAAACTTAGAGAGAAAAAAACTCTCAATGCACCTAATTATAATTAATAATTAATGATTAGGAGATCTTAGACAGACAGATCTTATATAGATATATATAAATAATAATGACAATGAGAATTTTTTATTTACACATCACCTTGGTCTATCATTCTTCTAGTTATTATTTTATAACTTACATATATATATATATATAAGTATATAAAACTGTAATCTAAAAAACAAACTGAAAAGTTCAAACATGATAAAGTCGATTGATGCTAAACTAAATAGACCAACAAAAAATACATTACTAAAACGGAAGAATTTTAAATTTTAGTATTTGATGAGTTAGAGATTAACTCAATTACTAAACTAGATTGATCTAGTTTAGAGTTATTTTTTCCCTATCTAAATGAGCTAGAAAAACATACTAATATCTAAACAAATCATTACGAAATCATTCGAGAAAGATGGTAAGAGAGAGAGAGAGAGAGGAGGAGAGTATCGAGTTTGTGTGTGACAAATCGAATGATGACACTTACTATTGCCCCCATATTTGTTGCCATCCTTCCAGTTAGACGGCTTGGTGCCGTGGCGAACGGCATTGCCCCAAACGGCTGTGCCATCATCTACGCCACCTTTCATGCCATCGCCATCCTTCTCCCAGCCGGAATCCTTCTTCATTGCTGGTGGATCGGGATTCCACGTGCCAAAGTCGTTCGCCAGGTTGCGGTCCGCTGGCGGCCAGTTTGCGTCGTCGGAATCTGTGCGACCAGTGAAATTTCACCAAACATTAAACATCCGTATAAAGGATATGAGCCATGCAATAAGCCCCGCATATAATATACTGAGTGAGAGACGCGCACACAACTCGCTCCACACCAAGTGTGCTCTTCTTCGAAAAATAAACTACAGAAACCAACGGAGAGGTGTGGCCTAATACTAGTTACAACAAATAGAAGAACCGGATACGTCATATCAGGACGTCATCCAAGAGTGACTGTTTGCCATTTGAAAAAAAGCTATACACTGCTTTTTACGTTCATGCCCATTTTCTATCTAGTTTCCTGGCGATTCTAAAACACAAATTGTTTGCAACAAGGATAAAACGGTTCAACTCACCACCAAAGGTGCCACCACCCCAGTTGGGAGTGGACTTGTTGCGCGGATCGTGGTCACCATTGTTCCAGCCGTTGAGTGATGAGTTGCCAAGCGTGCTGGAGCCATTGGCCATGTTGGCTCCAGCTGACCAGTTGCTAATACTATGGTTGAGAGTGGCATGTCCGCCGGGGCCCATCGAATGACTGAATTGAGTAGAGGGGCCGCCGGGTGGACCACCACTCAAAAGTGTGGGTGGTTGAGGCACGCCGGTCCAGTGGTTGCTCGGGTCTTCCTCCTCCTCGCCCCACGTGCCACCGATTTGTGGCGTGGCAGGAGCGGGGCCCCACGCAGTCGAGGAGCTGAGCATCGAGCCGAGACCAGAGGGAGCGGTGGAGGGAAGGCCTGCGCCCGGCATGCCAGGCACCAGTGAGTTCTTCTTTTGACGCACCGAACTTTCCCAAATTTCAGTGCCTGAGTTGACTGGACAGCGCCAGGTGGACGTGTCCTTGGGACTGGATTGAGCGCTGCCCGTATGCGGGGACGGAGGGAGGTTCCAGGGTGATTCCTGATTTATCACCTAGTACAGAGACACCACAATCGTTATATTTTTAAAATAAAAAATGAACGCCTCAAAGTTCTAAGATTTTTTCTAATATAAATCATATAGTAAACCACTAGTTCGATTCGAACTACAGTTTGCCCTCAAATTAATGCATTGTTGTCAACAAATATATACTGATGCCTTCTACTCTGCCTCGACAACAATGCATGAGTTTGAGGGTTTACTGAATACTGAAGTTCAACTAGAATAGCGTAACTTACAGATGAGCCCCACTTGTCAGCCAGAAGGGTATCGCGAAACTCTTCGCTGAGCTGTCCGATCACCTCTTGAAAGCCCGATTGTCCGGTGGCACCTTGCCGTTGGCCAAACTGTCCAGCGGCGTTGTTGGAGGCAGTCGAGGTGGATGGCTCGCCACCGCCGGCCTGGTTGGTCATGGCGAAGGCCGAGGTGCTCGCCGAGAGATTATTGCCAGAAGAGGAGGTAGAAGGTTCGTGGCGTTGAACCTCCCGAAGTGTGGCACCAAGTGAGTAGGAGGACTGTTGCTGCTGCTGGACGCCACTGGATTGCTCGCCCGAATTGCTCGGTGCTCGTCCAAATTGCTCCGATTGACTGATGGCCGCCTGACTGGTGGGCGCGGACTGACTTGACCCACTCATCACCGTGGCCGGTGCACTCGATTGGATCACGACGGAGCTATTCGAACTGGTGAGACCCTTGCATGCCGCCTGGGCCCATGAACTTGACAACTTGGGCGAGGTGGACAGTGCGGGTGGTGCTTCTGACTTGCCGCTGACTGCCACCGCCGAAGACCAACTTGCCGTGGCCGAGTTGGACGAGGAGGCCGAGGGTTGTGGCCCTGCACCGGAAGTACTCGACGAGGCGGAAGTGGACGGAGAAGGTGCGCCCCACTCGGCCGAGCTTTGGTTTGCCGACGACATCACGCCCCAGCCAGAGGTGGCCGAGAGAGCCGACTCGGCAGAGTCGCCGCCACCGAGTAGACCCATTTCTTCAATGGAGCTCTGCAACAACCAATAAAACGAAGATCGATTTGTCACAAAAATCGATAAGTCTTCGAGGGTGGGTTTGAGGTTAGAGATTTGTACTTGTTCAGTCAACAATTCAAGGAAAGGCAGAGAAGAATCTTGAAAGAAACAAAGATACGAGAACAGTAAGGAGTGGAGTACAAAGAGAGAATAAGTCGAGATTCACAATTCGCTGAGGTCTAATAAAAGAGAGAATTGATACAAAGCACAACACAGTGAGAGAAAAGGATTAGAAAGATATATATAAAGGAAATTGTGTGTTTTGTGATATATATAAGATATAGAAAATAATAATAATAATAAAAGCACGCAAAGGTCACAAAAGGTTAAGGTATTGGTGTGTTTGTGAGAGAGAGAGGAAGAGGTCACTAGAAAAACACAACAAAGGTCAAAGGTAATACCACGGGAGAGAGAAAAAAGGTCAAGATCGTGAGGAATATCGAGAAAGTCGTATATAAAATGTAAAGCTAACAGATAGGTCTTCGTGTGGGATGTGTGATATAAGTGAGAGAAGATAGAGATATAATTGCCAAAAAAGAGTGTCACAAAAAGGTGAAAGGTTACGTCAAAGGGTAAAGAAAGTGAGTGAAGATATATGTGAAGCCAAAAAAGAGGTGGGTGAGAGAGAGATAAGTATTTTGAGAGAACAAATGTTTGGTTTTGAATAAACAAAAAGAAAAAAATCTCAGATCAATAATAGCAGAAGTAATAATAATAAAAATAATAACAAAGGTTACACCGGAGAGAGAAAGATAATTAAATCAAAATAGGGAATAATAATAAATCCAAAAAAGAGCATGAGAGAATAAAACACAGAGAATACGGATAAAGTATATAGCAATAATAATAATAAAGAAAAGGACAAGAATATAACGACAAGAGGACAAGAATTGATGCGCAAAAAAAGATCGAGAAAGCAAGCGAGAATTGTTGAGATATATTTATATATTGTTGAGATTAGACGAAAGGCGGGGCTTCGTTTGATTTGACGAGAATCTGCAATGAAACAAACAAAAAATGAGTTTAGAAATTTTGTGATATATTGTAGAAGTTATATAAAAGAAAAGATATCAAGTATATCAAGATTTGAAACACTTTACAAACTAATATATAACTGCGAGAGACCTTGAACGATATAATGTCATAGTTCAATTATCAAAGACTTAAACTTCTACCTATCTATCTGTGTGAATAAAGTCCAGTTAGAAAGTCTGAATAAAACAAGAGAAGAATTTGAACGTGTCTTTCACAACACCAAAAGTCAGGCTCACACTCTCAACTGTATTTTACTTCCTTTATACAAAATTAATTAGTCTAATTAAAAATTAAGTAAAAAATAAATCTATCCACCATCGTTAAGTGTGCACATATTTTCCATTGCATCACATTGTTATTAGTATTATTATTATTACAAAGATAAGAAAATTTCCGTAAGTGTTATATAGTTTAATAAGAAATGCGCGTTTTGTCATTTTTGCTGCAGATAAGTCGTATTGTTGTGTACATGTGTCATATCATTACTATCAAATAGAACAAACGAGAAACTTTCTGGTAAATGTACTAAGTGATTTAGCTAATTGTAGATGGTTGGGAGCTGAAATGGTAAATAAATAGTTGCTCAACAGATGTGAGAGTAAGTATAGTGAGTGAGTGAGAAGACCAAAAATGCTTTGCAAACTTGGCAACTCTCTCTCTCTCTCTCTCTTCCACCCTCACTCTAGGTCTATCTGTCTTTGCTTCTGAGTGTCTCAAAGAAAAACTCTAAACGAGAGATAGAGAGTTCATTCTAGAAACCCAAACAACACCCGAGTTGAGTCATCTCTGTTACCTACGATAGATTAGTGATAGGTTACTAAGAGACTAAAAGGTTAGAGGTGTGCGTTTGTGAGCATATGCATATTAGCTAGGTTAACACGTTCACTAAAAAAGTAAAACATTTGAATATTTTGATCCATAAATAGTTAATTCAACATAAGAGATCCAAAAATGCCAATTGAAACACGAATTTCAAGTGCAAAATCATGTTGGCACACAATCGACAAGTTCGAAACAGAGATGAGTAAAGATTGAATTTGAAATACTTTGAATTCGAACCTGTTCCAAAATTATATATAAAAAGATTAAAACAATATGTTGCGTTTGTTGGACTTGGCTTGCAAAACTTGGAAGACGGGAATGTTCCGAAGAGTGGTTTCTCTGGGGGTTTGCATTGACGAGGAAGAATGATTTGGCCAAAAAAGAAGAGTAGTTTGAAGGAGAGCAACAAAAAAGGAGCAAAAGAAGATCACTAGATCGGTTGTGTGCACTAGAGTGAAAGACTCGTGTTGGTGATGGTTTTAGTGTGTGTTTGTATGTCTCTCTCCGCAATGAGGGGAAAGTGAGTGGCGAGCGAAGAGAGTGAGAGAGAGATTGCACTAAGAATGATGAGTGGTGGCTCTGTGTGTGGATGATCGATGCTTCAACGAGAGCAAAAGAAACAACACGTCGTCAACAGGTATATATCACACTTGAATGTCGTGGAGAGAGAGAGAGAGAGAGAGAGGACTAAGGTCGGTGAGGTCACACTCATCATCGTCATCAACATCATCACTGTCAGGAGTATCCAACACCTCTCCACCTCGCCATCCTCGCGAGGTCTTTGACGCGAGGTGGAGTATATTATGGCAAAAAAGGGGAGAAGATGGTGTCTTCGTCACCGTGGTCCTGGTGTGTGTATGTTTGTATGTGTGTGTGTGTGATTGAGGTGTCGAGATGAGATGAGGACGAGGTTGGCTTGGGGCGAGCCTACTTCTCTTTTCTCAATCCATCGTGCCTTCGTGAGGGTGCCTAGTCGTATGGTGTGGCGTGCTGAGCGAGCGAGAGAGGGAGAGAGATCTACTTCACTCATTCACTTTGAGTATACACAGCACACACACACAGACACATACAGTGGCACAGGCTATGGCGAATGGCGGCTTGAGAGCTCTGCCAGACACAAGCCGAGCCGCTCTGCTCGCCGCGCTCCTGCCGTGTATGTGCCTGTGCACTGCTGTTGCTGTTGGTGGTGTCTTCTTCAGCCCTACACAGTGCCACAGGCAAGCCAGCTCGACAACACAACTCACAGCTCTCTCAACCGACTCTCTCTCTCTCTTTCTATTCTCAATAGCTTGCTGATAGTGGGAGAGAGAAAGAGAGACTGGCTTGCCACACCACCACACCACGAGCGCAGCAAGATCTATCTATCGATAATGCTACTACTTTTCCAAATGCACCCCAATCGTGAGCTTGTCGAGCTAGTGTAGTTGGAGAGAGAGAGAGAGGAATACACGGGGATAGAGTGGGAGATAGAGAGGTAAAGCCGGGGGACAGGCGCTCACTCAGTCGTCGTCGTCGTAAACAACTTTGTCGAAATGAGGACAGAGAGAGAGAGAGAGAGAGAGACAAAGTTGAGGAACGCGCGCAACAAGCCCGTGGAGAGAGAGAGAGAGAGAGAGAGTCGGAGACTCCTATCATCGCCACCGATGTCGCACTGTCTCGACATCAACGAGACACTGGCGCCTACACAACATAGAGACTCACACACCGGTACAGGGTGTACGATTAGCATCGAAGTTCCAATTGGAATGTGTCCAATTTTTTTTGTTTATAATGCAACAGATATAGATATAGATTAGAGTGTGACACGGATTCAATAAAATCAAGGTAACAAAATACTACCAAAATACTACTATATATTGTAAAAGAAATTCCACTGATTTCGAATGTGACCAAAAAGATTAGATCAAACTAGAATGACGACACTAACTTATCCGTCTAATAATGTAATAGATTCATTGGATTCGGGTACGAAATGAGTTTCGGCTGAATCAGAGTGACTATACTAGTACAATGTACAAATAATTTTTTAGGTTCGAATTGGAATTACAATAATGTCCAACCAATACAATTCATTAATCTATATTGATACGCGAATCTGGAAAAACAAAGTAGAATATTCTTTGAAAAATCTCTTATATTTAAGCAAACACATTTGTTGATTTATGCAACATGCTTTTAATTTTAATAAAGATATACTTTTTATTGATTCGAATCGACTTAACCTTGTTCGATTTGAATCTCCAACAAAGTTTCTATGTGTCCCCAATACAAAGACGAATTTATAATCAAACAACAACCACCAAAACAAAGCATAAATAAAAATGATCAAAAAAGCAAATCCCAATCACCTTGATTTTTCATTTTTCAACAAAAAGTGGTGGCAATACAAGCACTTATTTAGACGTGATTCCTGGAAGTCTCAAAATAGGCCCCTAGAGTGAAAGAGAGAGAGAGAGAGAGA
>DVQH01001875.1:0-11303 GCA_018231625.1 Papilio phestus | reverse complement strand
ATTTTTGAAATTGTAAGGTTATAACCAGAAACGTGCTCAGTGTCAGGTTATAACTAGACAGCATTTTTAACAGTGTAGTATGGCATTCACAGTACATAAATCATACTTCTTATTTTGTTTCATTTTTTCGTGTAAACTTGAAGCAATACTTAAACTCAAAATAGTATCCAACTATCCAAAAAGTTGTAACATTATTTATAATTTTACTCTACTGGAGTTTTGAGTTTCATGAAATCACTTGTGATTTCATAAAATTACTAGTAAATCTGCAAAATAATCTCTCATATTTACTAACATTTTCACAGAATTTTAAACTAGCATATTCAAAGGTCATTTTGTAACAACATTTTGTTTTTCTACAGAGCTAATTGAGCTGAACTTTTCAATAGGCAATTTTTAGTGAATGAATAAATAAAGTATAGAATGAACCAAAATCTAATTAGCTTTTTTAAACATTTGATTATGTAACAACTGTCTAAAATACTAATGCTAAAAAGTCAATTACAATTAAATACTACTTTTTGTATGTAAACAAAAAATGAAGAGTTTAATCTGGTTAGATAATTAAAGTTCGAGATAAACTCTGGTTATCTCGAACTTTAATTATTAAAATCGTGTATTAAGTTGTGTATTTAAATCATTAGTTATAATTTTTAAATGATTATAATTATGTAGTTTAAAAGGATTCATAGGAATTCATAGGAATAATTGTCAAATGAACATAATAGCTGGGAAATACTCATAAATTCTGGAGGGTCATGGGAATATGCAAGATTCAACCTGTCAATCAACAACTTGACTTGTGTGACAATTTGAGTAGATGTCCATTTGTGTAGAAGAAACTTTTCTCGCCACTCTCCACATTCCAACTTTAATCTTTTTCAATTTTTTATGACTACCGTCTACAAGTATATTATTGCTCGTTGCTCTACTTTCTCACTTGATCATGACTCTCTATTTTACGATTTATTCCTAACTGTGTTTTTTTTGTATTATTATTACTAATCATTAACTCTCTTTCTCTCTCTTCCTACCTTAGCAATAATTGTTGTTGTGTTGTGTTTGTGTGTTTGGTTGACTTGGAAACCGGTTTTAAAGCTTCACATGCACACTTCACTTAAATTCATTTCACCCATCGCTATCAATACAGTCAAACCACTCAAATTCCAACATCTCTAATGCATAATTTATTAGATCAGAATAGGTTACCAAAATAACCACGAAGCTTGAGTGCGGTTTTTAACTTTACTTTTAGAACATTTTCAATTTTTAGAATTGTCGATTTGTAGAATGACACCTCAACAATGATATATAAAATCACTAAATAAAATAAAATTTTTATTAACCTTTAATTTACAGAACAGTGTTTTTTTGTTTAGAATTTACGAACACTTTCAAAAGGATTCTTAGATTATTCATAAAAGTTTTCTAATAATAATCAATTCTATGGTTATTCCAAGAATCTGTTTTGAATAACTAAAATGTAACTTATTTTAGAAAACAATTTAAACAAACACAGAAAATACTGCCAATTTTATAAAATTATTACTAACAAAAATTGGTGCGTAATTTTGATTTGTTTAAGTTGCTTTATTATTTTTCTGACTCGCAATCACTTTAAAGAATTGCAAGGTTTTACTGTACAACACACGCGCACAGCAAAGTCTCCCAATTCTACAATCAACAATAGATTTGAATTGTGTGTAGATGTTTGAATGTATTTGCACATGGCTTGTCAAGAGACAGCCTTGTTCGTAGTGGCAAATCGAAGATGGAGAAAACGATTGCCACAAGCGCGACAGAGACACACACACACTTTGAACATAGGAAAAGACAATTAGCGTGAAAAAGGCGAGATTGATTTGTAACGCCATCACATCACCTCTACCACTACTACTACCTACAACAACATCATTTGTGGCTCCAGGTGGTGTTGAGAGATACTCTCATCGTAAAACTAACTATAAACATCTGACTTGATGTGACCGATTAACACCAATCACTTTATGTTTTCTCGTAAATGCTGAGACATATATCATTGGAAAGGATAGGATCTAAGGATTTTCAAAGATACTAATCACTAAGCTTCGGTCACCTTTGAGTGAGTGAGAGAGAGAGACTATTCTCTAATTAGATTTTAGCAGACCATCAAAGTTTTCCTAAAACTTTTCATTTTTGATTAAATTTTGGGATTTTTCTAATAAGACTATTTTATGTGACTAGTTACCTTAATTCCCTTTTTTTGTAATCAGCACTTTGAGTAGTAAAACATAACTGATCTCAACCAAACCGACATAAGAAGTAGATTTACAATTAAAAAATCGAAAATTTTCAAAAAAAATTTATTGAACAAAAAACTTTTTAGGCATTCAAGATGTAATAAAACATTTTATTTATACATGACAATGTACGGAACCAGCAGAGCGAAGTAGGAGACTAAAAGAGTAGAAATTTTAACCTAACACTTACAAACTTCTTATATTCAAATTTATTTTTACTCAAAAAAAAACTTTGAATTTCAAACAAAAACGTTAACTATGTAAATTTACTTAGCTTAAGCTTTTGTGTTATTAGAGAGTTCCCGACTAATATTTTTTTCTTTCAGGTACCGGTAATGAGTACAAAGTTTAAGCAATTTGGCGAAGCTTTGCTTGACATTTCGGGCTCAATGGTTAGTTTTCTCCCAATTTTTATGCTTTTTCTATCTCTTTTTTTCTCCAAGTATTTACATTCTGCTACATAAGATAACAAAGAGAAAAATTCTGACCGATTAACACAGTTTTGTATATATGATATTATTTCTTTTCTTTAACTCTCTCTCCCTCTTTGATCAAAATGAGAATTATTGACGTGTGTCACCCAGCCACCGCCCACACCCACACTCACCAGCGTAACGTGTCATAACATCCACGCATTGCAACCATCTTCCAAAATCTAGTAGTCGTGCATTTAGTGGAAAAAGAGAGGGACTTTTTATTATGCAACAGGGAATAGGTGAAGGGAGTGGGAGAGGGGAAAATAGGAGACAAAAAAGGAACAAAATTTATACACGTCAAAATCATAACCTTCCAACAAAACAGTTTTGTACAGAAAAAAAGGAGTCTGTGGAGTTGCGTATTTGTGAGTGTTGAGGTGCGTGTCAGACTGTGTGTGTGTGTGTGGCGTCATCCGAGTGTGGCGCCCTTGGTGGCACGCGTAGATTGTGCCGAAAAAAACAACAAAACAAAAATTCCAAAAAGACATGTGGAGGCAAAAAAACACAGACACACAAAAGTGGAATGTGAGGACTGTGAAGTGAGAAAAGATGACTGAGATGAGCAGAGCTAGATTATGGAAAGAGAGAGGTGTAACAAAGACAATGTGCTTGGCTTGCGTATCGAAGTGTTACATCGACCAAGCCATCGCTTGGTAGTTTTGAGAATTTAACGAACTGGCTAAAGACGCTTGATTGTGGCTGTCTTCTGGTAGTGGTACCCGTTGGGTGGAAGTGGTGGCGGGGGAGGTGGTGGTTGGTGATGTGCCGCGTATCCGTTTCCGTTCAGTTTCAGGTGAGCCATTCGACTAGCAAGCAGTGCTGGATCTAGGTCTCCATTGGCGATGCGACCATTTCCCGCATGACCATTCATCGCGTGGCCATTTCCGGCGTGACCATTCACTGCATGTCCATTGCTCTTCGGGTGGTACTCTCCGTTGGGTGGACCACCGTTTTGTTTGGGTGTCGGCGTAGGGCCATTTGTCTCCGATTCGTTAGCTGAACTGCCACCCTCCTCGTTCCGTGTTCCATTTACTGGTGGCGTGCCCCCGTTCTCAAAGGCTAAGTTGGAAAGACTGTTGGACCGTGACCTATGTTCTTGCCGAATCGAGTAGGAGAAGGCACGTTCGTTGAGATGACCTTTTTTCTTGTAAATGCCTCCTGAGATACCACCGGTTGAGGTGCTACCGTAGTTTGGCCCTCCGTTTGACGATGGCCTTGGTGGATGGTTAAGTTCTGCGTGGAGGTATGCCTCGGCGTGTTCCATCATTTCCGGTGGTGGATAAGGATACGGTGGCCTCACTTGGTACAGATCTTCCGGTTCCAGTGGACCTTGTCCATTCATCTGTGCCACTACTTTACCGCTCTTTTTCATCATTTTCTTTTCCTTCTTAGCAGCCTTCTTCATGGCTTGTTTATGCTTTTCAAGCTCTTTGAGCTCTTTACGACTGAGTGTAGGCACGAGGTGACAAGGTACAGGCATGCCTGTTTGTGGATGTGGGACAAACATTGGCGCCGGTCCAGGGGGACCGATGTGCACTGGCATGGGTGGAGGGGGACCACCACGGCCTTCGTAGTAGATTGGCTCGCCGTGAGGTGTGACTGGTCGCAGGGTGCCACTTGGTGAGGGCAGGGCCGGCATGTAGAGAGGTTCAGCTTCGAGGTGATGTGGATGGGGCACAAGACCTGGTAACAGGTGGTGCCCATCTATATGAACTGGTGGTGGCGGGGGGCCGGGTGGTAATGCTGCTACTTGTGGTGGTGGTGGCGGTGGCATGCGACCTTTCCGGTCTAGAGTGGTATGGTAGTATGGTCCTGGACCTGGTGGTGGTAATGCCGCGTAGATTGGCATCGGTGCTGGGCCCATTTGCGGAGGGGGAGGACCGTACATAATTGGGTAGCCGCCAGGTGCCAGAAACGGTCCCGGAAAGTCCTTGTACTTGTGCTTTCGTTTGAGCGTGCTCTCCTTTTTTAGCGCTTTCTTGAGCTCCTTCTTGGAAAGAGTGGCAAACATCACAGGCGGGGGTGGCGGGGGCGCCGATATTGGGATCGGAATTTGTCGTGGCCTTAATTTTTTCTGACTTTTGAGCGTGGCCAGTGACATGAAGGAGCGCACACTGCGAAGCGTGCCATTGCCGATGCCGTTGTAGTAGATGGGCTCGATGGGAGGTGGTGGGTGACCGTTCATCTCGCCCATCTGGTGCGACACTAGCGAGACCATCGACGGAGTTCGGGCTTTTTGCCTTGAAATGGACCGCGTATCGGTGTATCCATTAGTCTCGTCCGGAGAGCCAGATGAGGACCCAGTCGAGTTTTTCTGCCATGAGTTGATCTTTTCGTCAATGAGCGACTGCGAGTCGAGTGCCGACCCTATTGAACGTGATCGTCGTTTGTCCAGCTGTTCATAGGGGCTCTCGATTTCTATCTGCCGCGCGTGCATCGTGTCGGCATAAGCGTGAAAACAACACCGGACAAGAGCATTTGCGGCCGCCTCTTTCTTGCAGATGAATGCATGACATTCGAGCACTTTGATGCCCGAGGTGCGCCGAAGAATGCAAGCGAAGAGTGGTGGATGACCTGAACTTGCCGGGTCGTGTAGATTGCTTTTTGAGAACGGACTGTCTAGTGGAAGAAACTTGGCCACTCGACCATCTTCTCTCAAACTCTTGCTCGAGTCGGGCCCAGAGGATGGCACAGAGACATAGCGCACCGCGGCGCAATAGTGAAGTGACTCGATTGGGTGAAATCGACGGACAGTGTTGCCCTTGTCGTCGACATTCTCCACGAGAATACCGTTTGACCACACAGAGAGCCACGAGTCAATACCGGTGGCGGCATGATCACGCTCGGCACTCCAAAACACTCCCTGCTCGGGGTAGAGGTCTCTCAGTGGTTCTTGGATGCCTTGCAGTCCATCTTTGGTGATGTGTGGCACTGCTGAGCCGAGGTAAAGCACGCGACATCGGCAGATGGGCGTTGTAGCATCATCAGCCTCTTCGCCTGCTTGTACTGACTTGGCCATTGTGCTACAGACGAATCACACAGGATAGGATAACGGAGAAAACTACCCCACCGACAGGGTGACACTAATTGAACTATGCAAATGAAGCGAAGACAATGACTGGAAGGTGGAGGACAGCACTGTGGCAATCAACTAGTGATGAAGTGGCACTATGGACAAGGGACAGTCACCGGAGCTGAATGCGCTGACCAGTGTGGCGTGTGAGTCGTAGCCGGGAAGTTTGCCGACGGATGACCATCAACCACTGTACGATGACGACTATCAAATTGTTGCGAGCAAGCGGAAACTCTTAGTTGAGTTCAAAAACAAGCCAAATTAAGAATAAATTCAAGCTTGTTGTTAGCACAGCGTGATGGGTGCGGCACGCTGCACTACCAGATGCGGTCTGGTCGGACCTGCACAAGGATCACTGAGATGGCCACTAAGGCTCATGGTGTCGAATTGTGACACTCGACAAAGCTCACTGGGACCAACCACCGAGACAACACTGACGCTGATGCACACTCAACACTTGCACGTCAACATCATGCGACTGTCGGCGGAAGGCATTGGAGAGTATTTAAAAGGTAAACGTCGACTTGGTGGCTCGATGTGCCGCGATGCCAGCAATGGTCGACAGTTGGGATGAGAGAAAGAGAGGGAGAGAGAGAGAGAGACTCGGCGCCAACGACAACACAGCTCACCGCTCTCAGGCGTCCTACTACTACGTGGTGATGGCGTCCAGTGCTCCTGGAGTAGAGTAAGTCTTGTGACTCGTCTTTACTCTACAGACTGGCTTCTCTCCGTACGACGAGCTGGAGAAGACTGGCCGCTCTGGCCAAGTTGGCGGTGCCCGCCATGGTGCTGTTGCCTTCGGCCACTCGGCTGTCGAAGCACAGAAGACGACAGGCATTCTTGCACAACAACACAAGACAGTGAGCGGCTCGCAGCGGGCAAGACAAATCGCGCGCCATGCCAGTCCGAGCGAGCACATAATCGGACAGGTAGAGGTGCAGCGAAGGGGGCGAGCTGGCGCGGTGGGCTGCCTCACCTGTGCGGCTGTGCCGGTCAGTGCGGCTTGTCTTCTCCTTACCGGCAGCTCCACTGCTAGTCCGACAAACGCACGATCGGCCAGCGATCTCACATCTACTGCCCTCACTCTATTCCAGTCATTTTGGGCAATTGCCGATAATTGAACGGCTACAACAAACCAGAGCGCGGAGGGGTAGCCAGGCGGATAGCCCAACACTGGCTTCACGGCTATCTGCTGTTGAGCTGATCAAGCTCGGTACTACCTGTCTTGCTGGCTGTAAGACTAGCACCTGTATGAGCCACTCTCAGGTGCCCCTCACTTGTCCTTGTGCGATGTCCGCGTTCTCTCTCGCTCATTCGATGACTGGTCGCACCAACGCGACTGGCCAACGACCGGATTCCGGATTGTCTTTACCAAGTTCCCGCGAGAGGTCGCATCACGACTCTGTTCATTATTGCAGCTAACAAATGCGCACCAATCGATTTTATTAATATAGCTAGTTTAATTAACCGACGTACTATCGATTATGTAAAGTTTGCATTATATAGTTTTGTCGTGGTAAACTACCGTAGATTTGGCCGTGTACCGTTGGGACCCAAGCGTTGGCTTTTTCTAGTACTAGGTCTAATAATAGACACTGCAACCTTTATGGCTCTATGGTGGTCCGAACACCAATAGTAACATTACCCGTTTGTACTAATCTCTTGCTTTGCGGCGATTGTTTTTTGGGGGACGCTCTACGAGTGTTTAATCGGCTCAAGCAGTCACCACTGTTTCGACTCTCCCCACCTCAACCGATCGATTTCATAATTCAATTTGCCAGTGAGCGCTTCAATCAGAGATAGTTTCGCAGCGCAAAGATATTCAACAGCAAGCCGGTCAGCGGCTAGTTTCCTTCTTCCACTCTCTGCTCTGGATCGATGTCTAATTACGCTGTAGCGAGTCATTAGCTCCAATTGCGCGCAGTGGACCACCTTCACCACTATCAACACTGGTTTGGCCACTGGCAAGTTCTGCCCAGCTTGGTGCTGCGATCCACACTGATCGAATTGAATTGCAAATTAATATATTCGTTGGCTGGTTGAGCTAGCACAAACGATAATGACTGAATAGTGACCGTGCGCGCTCCACGTTCGATATCGCCAGTGCGATGACGCCACCGAGACAAGTTCACTCTGCACTGGAACGCCAGCCCGATTTGTCAAGCCAGCTTGGTCATCAACGATCGCCGTGGTGTTACACACACTATGATGCCCTATCACTCGTCCATGCTATTTGTTCAGCGGGAGAGTTTCTCTCTCCCTCTCTCGCTCTTCATGTGCGACAGTGTTTGTTGAAATATTTGCCCGAGCAAATATTAATTAACACGGCGAAACGGAGTGCCGAGTGCCAAGAGTAGACTCACACCTCTCTCGGCATCGATGGCACCGAGAGAGAGAGAGAGAGAGAGAGAGAGAGAGAGAGCATCATGGCAGTTCTCTGACCTGCTCGAATCGTCACCGGCGGCCAATGACAGTGATGCAGCTTGTCCGATGGATTTATCCAGCTCAGAGTGGAGCACACCACTTGGTCATCGATGGCTAACATGTGTATATGCTTCTTCCACCAATGAAGCAAACATCAGAGGAGATTTAATTTTATCAAAAAATGACTCGAATAAATTAGATATGGCCAGCTGGGGGGGGGAGCTGTTTGGTCAGAGTCTTAGTCAAGTGGACTTTGAGGAGGATTCAATCCGAGCCAACTGACCTGGCCAACTGGACGGTGGCAGTGTTCCGTGCCGACTTGCTAGATGGCTTGCGGCTTGTTTGCCCAATCGATTTATATTTAGCCCGTTTAGTATCGATGCCCGATTGAGCATCGTGCCTGGCATGTCCACTGTGCGACGAGCGGGAGCCGAGAGTGCCAAGTGTAAACTAATCTAGCTGCTAGTCGTGTCGAGTCTCTCTCTCTCTCTCTCTCTCTCTCTCATCACTTTTCACTCCTTGGCCACCTCGCAAAGAGTCGACAATAGGTCACCGTCTGTCCGAGCATGTTCAATCATCACAGTACACATTTGAAGAACCATGTTAGCGCGTTGAAGAGAGACAAGTAACCTAATCCAATTGGGTAAAACTGACCTACCGAACGGATTTCCTGCGCTATAGACGCACCATAAATAGACGTTGAAGCAAGTGACAATCTTTGAAGATATTTGCACCATCGATACAAGAACACGCATCGATTAGAGCGATGTGCTAAACTAATCCGAAATACATGTGGCACCAGAGTAGTGTTCCACAAGCACGAGTTGCCGTGGTGGACACCTCGTAACGAGTCCCCCACTTCCTATCGATCAAATCATTCTTTTCTCGCCATTGATGTCGCACCACCATGCTGTGAATCTGCCAAGAGGCTGCAAGAGAGCAAGCCTAAAACAATAGCTCTGATACGGGAACTGGTCGCGGGCGCGCTGTTATGACATCGAGACAGTGACACTCATGAACAGTGGGATGGACACTTTCGACCAACCATGTCCGACTAGCCATACAATGTGATGGACATCAGTGCAAATGCGCCGGACATTGCCATAAATCAGACGATGCTCCAATGGCGATTGTTCCGATTGGCCAGCGAGGGAGGCAGCTGTCCACTGTCCGACCGTCGGTCGGTCTTCAGTGGGTTTCGCTGCGAGCTCGGTCACAGGCGCGATTGGAGCCAAAATAGCAACTGGTGGCGTCGATGGCCTACTGGCCATTTCTATGAATGGTGTTCGCGCTGTGTGTCTTAGTCCATTGTTATTATTTATGACTTCGACAGGTGATAATGGCAACCATCAAGTGGCAGTGGCCACTGTCGCACCGGCGGATTAGAGCTCGATGAGCCGGTGAGCGGGCAGCAATGACCACGGCGAGCAATGGCATCCAATTGCGTGCCACTGGCCAGTGTGCCGACCATTCGACACGCTAAATCGGCAGGGCGCAGTGATTCCCGTGTAGTGCCAGTACGCCAGTCACTATGGAACGCAATTGATCGAGGTCGAGGCGTCACTTATGTGCGGTTATTTAGAGGAATTTTCACTAAGTTTTTCTCTGCCCATTCCTAGAAGACGTAAAATGGTTGCCTACTCGTACCTGTTGTTGGTGCAAATAAGCCACGTCCAAGCTCGATCAATTGCGTGGTATAGGATGGAGTGGACACCGGCTCGGCATCACTAATCGACTCCCTCGCCACTAGTTCACTGTGAAGCCGAGGTCACCGCACCACTCTCTACGAAGCGCACATTATAAATTGTAATTAGCTTGAATCATTCAGTGGCACTGGCCTAGTCTTGAGTCGAGTCAAGTAGAGGCGCCGAGCAGCAGCCACAGTAAGCGGGTATTTGCATAGCAAAAATAATTGGGTTAAATGTGCCCAATGATAATCGAGTGGAGAGCGAGAGGTATGCCGGTTTGGGGAGCATCATGTCAAACGCGCGGTCATGCTGCGGTCACTACTCTCAGACCTCGGGTGCACCAACTTGATCAACTGGGAAGATCAGTTTAGGCAGATAAAGCTTGCCACCATAAGATGATGGCTAATCTCATTAGCGACAATGACAAAGTGAACTCAGGTGCGATCCTGTTTGACGCGTCGAGTTGGCATTACTGATACTTGTTGTTGAGTACTTCCCACGCCTCAAAACTTATGAACCATAAGGAACCCTTTGTGCCAAAGCTAAGTGTAACCACTCGGTCCAAGCTACTTTTGCGTACACAGTGGCTAACTGTCGATGTACTTTAATGGTATTTTTAGCGTGACGATCATCGATCCTTGTTGGAAAACTATAATTATAATTTGTATCGAAACTCGACATTCAAAACGATGCTGCGGGGTGCGCACGCCAAGTGCACCAATGTTGGTGGCGGTCACTGGCTCACTGCCCTCCTATCACGCTATGCCATCGGTCGGGGCAGCACTCGAGTGAGCCTTATTTAGACTATCTCTCATTGGTCAGTGGCGATTACCACGCTCACTACCGACTTGCGATAAGTCACCCAAAATGGCACTTTCGGTGCTCCTTGGTTTCCCCTCTCAGAAGGTTTTGCCCGTCGATTGGCTCATTCCGATCATTGACAAGCACGGTTGCTTACCACAAAAATAGATCCAAGTGGTGTTTGTCCTACAAATCTTTGAGAAACCTTTGTGAAAGATAGATTGTGGTGGTACGGAGGGGAAGTGATCATCTTTTCGCTTGAATGCATCAAGCGCTAAATTAAGCTAATTAGCGCACATTTGACTGGTAACGAGCTTAGATTACTCTAAACTTTGTTATGCATACACTTTAGGGTGGTGGTCAGTTCCAGCATAGGTCATTAATGCCAATTATTGTCCATAGTAGACGCGTGTCTATGATTCAATTTGTGTTTGGCAAAACATGCGGAGAGACTTTCAACAGGTTGGGCATGGAAGCAAGTCAGAATGACTCTCTTGCCGTTCGAGATTAACGAGGACAGCTCATTGATCGATGAGATCCGTGCGAGGACAGCGTGCACGAT